>PVKM010042122.1:0-12910 GCA_004027735.1 Carollia perspicillata | reverse complement strand
GCCTTGTACAGAAATTAGCATCTGGGGTACACTAGTACCAAACACAATTGATAGATCACATGGGAAGGAAGGGCGTTTATTTTTTTAAGCTAAATTGCAGTTGATGGAGAGAGATTTGCAGATGAGCCTCACACTGTTTGCTTGTGGGTTCTGTAAAGTATTTGTTTGTCCTTGTTTTGTACTGGAATGTCCAGTGGCCTGCAAGGCTCACCTGCTGGGCCATATCCACTTTCAACAAATAACAAGGGGACAACAATGGCATCCAGCTTCACTGACACGAAGAGCAAACAACACTCAAGTTTTCATGTTTCTAGGTATTGTGAATAGTGTTACTTAAATAAAATTGGTATTGTTAAAATGATCCAAAGAAAGTAATTTCGTATAAATATCACCATAGCTATAATTAGTTAAGCGTTATAGTTCTAAAATTATTTGCATGTACCATTAAATGTGATGCATAGTATAGAACATAAGTGGGCAGCTTAATGAATGCACATCAAGTAACCCTCATGTAGACATTATCAGCTCAGAAGGTAGAATTTTACCAGCATTATAGATTCGTCCCCACAAGGAAGCATGGGCCTCTTGCCCGTGTAAGGCCCTCAGTCTCCCCAGATGAAAGCAATATTCCTGACTTTACTGAGAATCTTTCCCTCGCATTTGCATACACAGCCATATATACATCCTTAAATAAACATTTTTGCCTGCTTTTGAACAAGTATCCCACTGTATGCATTATGTTGGGTCTGACATTGGATGCTCAATACTATGTGTGTAAGGTCCATCTATTTTAATATGTGCAGCTGTGGTTCCTTCATTTCTGTCCCTTAATATTTTATGACTATTACACAATTTATGGACCTACTCTGCTGACGGACATTTGGGTGTCTCCACGTTGAGGACAGTGCTGCCAAGAGCTCTCTTGTGTGTGTATCTGTGTGTGTACAGACACACGTTTCACTACAGTGTATGTGGAGGAGTAAAATTGGTAGGTCATAAGTTATTCATATTCTCAGATTTACTAGATAATGCCACATGACATTTCAATAAGGTTGTATCGATTTCTTCTATCGATGGTATGAAATGAGACTTCTGGGTTTTGTTATTTTTTGGATTTTATTTATTTATTGTTAGAGAGAGGAAGAGGAGGGAGAAATAGAGGGAGAGAAACATGGATTGGTTGGGTCTCACACACGCTGAACTGGGGATCTGGCCGGCAACCCAGGATGTGTCCTGAGGGGGGGTCAAACCAGCGACCCTCTGGTCCACGGGCTGGCACTCCATCCGCTGAGCAACCCCAGCCAGGGCGTGAAATGAGACTTCGTGTTCTCCATGTCCCTGCCAACACACAGTATTGTCAGACTTTAAAATTTTTGCTCACTCAGTAAGTCTGTAGTGATATTTTGCTTGTTTCAATTTACATTTCTCTCCTGTTGGTTACTGGCTATTTGTACTTGCTCTTTGTAAAGTTCCCATTTTTCAAGGTCGTCTTGTCTTTTTCATAATATTTGTAAAAGTTTTGTTATTGTTGTTTTTCTAGTCCCTCTTTAGCTATGTTTTTAAAAACGTGTCTTGACCCATACCATGGTTCGTAATTTCACTATCTTCATGGTGAATTTTGATGCACACATATAATCAATTTTCATAGTGTAAAATTATTCACTTTATGATTAGTGCTTTTGGGTTTAAAAAAAGCAGTCCTTCACCTGGGAAATAAAGCTATGCTGTTAAACAATGTTCTCCAAGTACTCTGGGTATGTATTTCACATACAGGTGCCCCTGGAACCAACTCTGACACAGAGGCCGTGTGAATTCCTGGTGTTTCATTTTCCGTTTAAAGGGAGCTACTGGGCTCCAAACCATTTTCTGCAAAGCCTAGTTCTCCTCACTAAAGTGGTAAATATCTCTTTAGCAAGTGTTCATAAATGAACAGGTCTGTGTCCCAGCTTTTCATTCCATTCCATTGGTCCCACTGTCTGTCCCTGTGCCAACACCATAGTTTAATTAGTAGATCTCTGTGATAAGTTTGTATGTCTAGTTGAGCCTTGTTCTTCTTCAAGAGTGTATTGATACTTGCAATATATACTTTATCTTTTTGAAGATTGTATTTATTTATTTTTTAGAGAGAGGGGAAAGGAGGGAGAAAAAGAGGGAGAGAAACATTAATGCGTGGTTGCCTCTTGCGTGTCCCCCCTGCTGGGGACCTGGCCCCGTAACCTAGGCATGTGCCCTGACTGGGAATCAAACCCGTGACCCTTTGGTTTGCAGACTGGCACTCAATCCACTGAGCCACACCAGCCAGGGCTCTATACTATTATAAAATCAGCTTGTCAAGTCCTGTCAAATTTATTGGGGTTTTGGTGGTATTATATTGTATTGTCTACATCACAGGTGGCAAATGCGAGGCCTGCGGGCCAAATCCGGCCCTCCACCTGGTTTCTACCCAGTGGCAGTGCTGAGCTCCTGGCCCCTAGTTAAGGAGTAGTTACATTTACACAGCCCTAAAGTTACATTCGGCCCTTTGAAGGCAACTGTGAGGCTGATGTGGCCCCTGGTGAAAGTGAGTTTGACACCCCTGCACTAGAGTATTTCAGCTTTCAGACAAAGAATAGTGTGTGTGTGTATCATGTAACCCCTTTTAATTTCTTTAATTTTTTTCAGTAAAATTTTGTAATTTTTCAGATGATATCATACACACGTCTTTATAGTTATACCAAGAATATACAAATTGATATTGATTTATCCTTTATAAATGTATATTATAATTTATTAAAATTTTGTTTTTCTTTTGCTGGAAATAGGAATGAATTTATTTTGTGTGCCAATTTTATATCCAACAACCTTGTAAAACTCCTTAATTAATTCTATAAATGTGCCTATAAGTTTTTTTTGTGTATAATTGTATTATTATCTGGGAAATGCCATTGTCCCTTTCTTTCACATCCTTAAAAATTTTATTTATTTTTCTTGCTCTGCCACATTGTCTAAAATTTCCTACAATAAGGGATGAAAGTGCAGACAGTGGTTCTTCTTGTCTTGATTCCAAAACTAAAATTGATGGCTTGTTATTTACCAATAAATAAGAAGTTTTCTGTAGATACATATTAGAAAAAGATAGTCCCAGTCTGTGCCTAGTTTGCTGGGAATTTTTATAATGAATGGACGTTGAATTTTATGGAAGTGGATTTTCTGACTATGTTATATGGTAATGTGATTTTTCCTAATCTATATGATTAATTATAGTGATTGATTAACGCTAGCTAATTTTCATCTCTAGACTAAATTCAACTTAAAGATTACATGTGATATTTTTTGTTACATTGCTGAAATCAATTTGTCAGTATGCTTATGGGATTTTTGCATTTGTGGCTATGAATGGAAGCTGGTCTTAAGTTTTTAAATATGAAAGAAAAGGAATTAAAATAAAAACCATGGTGCAATGTGCACATATATGCAAAATAGGAAATAGTTTTCTTTAGTTGTAAAATTCTCTGTTTCCTCCTAGTAAATAAAAGAAAGGCCTTTGTATGGGATTTTAATACTGTCTTGAAATTCTAAAGATTTATAAAACTTGCCTCACTGGCAGTATTCACCAAGTATATTCAAGTGTGAAGTTATGCTTTATTTCTTATCTCATCCAGAACTTATTTCTTTTCTGTGTGCATGGCTTCAGAGGAAAATGAAACAAATTAAACTGTATCTTCCCTCACTCCTCCGAAAACAAAAATGAGCTGAGATTCATTGGCATTGCAAGTTTCATTGTCTGTCCATCTTTTCGTGACAAATGAATCAGGGACTCAAGTGCTATGAAACAGCTCGAGCTGATGATTGATGGCTTGAAGATGACTGTGACAGGAGTGACTTCAATGCTGCAGTCTGGAGGCTAGACGCCTGCTCTTCATTTGTGGTTCGAGAAAGACACCTGTGAAGTCCCACTCGGCGTTCTAGCAACTCAATTACACTTGTCGTCCTCAGGGTGGGCAGAGCTGTCTGAGGATTCATTTTCCCCAAGAAAGCCTAAAAACAATATAAGATGAAGCCTTTCCTTTAAAAATATTTTAAAAAGTATTGGGGATAAATGCCACTTATATACAACATTTTTACCATAGCACAAAATAGTATGTGTTCTCTTTCCAAAACAGATAATGTAACGCACAAATATCTTAGAGCTCAGAAAAGTGAAAGATTTGTTATGTGACAGGACTTGAACTAGGACTTGTTGCATTTATTTGAGAAGACAGGTGTAAGAGGACAGTAGAAGAGGACAGTAAGAGGACAGTAAGAGGACAGTACTCTTTTTTCCCCTTCATTGTAAATTTTTTGAATCTGCAAGGGAAGAGTGCGCTTCGTAACAGACACACCGAGTGATGGCTGTTGTCTCAGCCCTGTCCTAGCCATTATATGCATTACCTTATTTAATCCTGAAGCAACCCTGAACAGTAGGACTGTTACAGATGGAGAAACCGAAGGCTGGAAAGCTCAAGGAAATGTGTCAAAGTCCAGGCCAGTGCTAAGAAAATGACGGAAGGTAGATACCAGACATGAACCTCACAGACTGTTGCTAAGTGGTGATCTTGAAAAAGAGAAAAGCTTCTTCTCACTCAAGGAGAAGAATGAAAATGATACTCTCAGGTACCTCCAGCCTAGCATGTTCTCATACTTTGTCAAACTCACCCGGTTCTCTCCCTAAAACTAAGTAGCCCTCTCTTTATTACAAGTTTTATAAACTTTGTGTGAGAATGCGTATACTAAATCCAAGATGGTTTCCAGCCTAATATTATTCCCCCATGTCCGAGAAGTATTTTTTAGAGTTATTAGCAATTATAAGCATCAGAGAATCATTTCTTTAAACAGAGATAAAATGTCTCCAATATTTAGTTTGTGATAACTACTAAACCAATGTAGAGGTTGAAGTCAGTATTGTAAGGGTACGATGGAAGACAACTAAGAAGGAAAGGGATATAACAACAAGCTGTGTGTTAATGGAAGTAGTACTGAACACAAGTTTTATGTTTGTGAATGGTGAAGAAGCAGGAGCTAAGGAAATGTGTCTCATGAACCAGTCCTTTCAGTGCGTGGCGTTGGCGGTTTCATGTGACGCCACTGTCTCCCACGCCGCCCACACGTGTCAGTGTCCACGGACTCAGAGGCTCACTCACCGCAGCCTCTACCTGCATGTAAAAGTCACACCCTTAACCACACGTGTCTATTTTGTCTGCTTGATGCTCCGCAGATATGAATTATGAGTCAACAGGCCTCAGATAACCAATCCTAAATTAGAACACGGTAAGGAAAGTGTGTAGGAAATTAAGGGGTGGACCCCACTTCGACGTGGCCAAATAACTGTTCCAGGACATCCATAGGTCTCGGAGGGAGAGCTGAGGCCAGAAGTAGTTTCTCCTTGTTTCTGATCCACGTCTGGCCATCTGTGCATCTCTTACCTTCTGCAAGTTGAGATGGACAGTTCATTTTGACCCATAACCTTTCAATAAATTTATTTTTTAAGAATTTTAATTGTTGTGCAGTTATACTTGTCCCCATTTCCCCCAGCTCTCTCCCCTGCCCTATGCACTCCCACCTCCCACATTCAATCCACAGTCTTTTATTAATTTCTTTAAAAATTATGACTTGAACTATAGGAATGATCATAAATTGCATACAACAAATTTGTAGTATAAAAGAATGAGTGCTTTGGAGTAGAATCCAAGGTCATAATCACCCCTTGTTCCTTGTAATGATATATAACTACATCCCTACTGCCTTGTTTGATCGCTGTTCCATTTCTGTTCAATCACTCCTTTCATTTCCGTAACTAAAGTTTATAATCTTCTATATGGTTCCTGACATTTATCATTCTACTTTTAAGAGTATTTTTTAAAATGGCCTAACTATTTGGAAACACTGATATAGTGTTGTTTATTCTGCAGTGTTCTAATAGAGATTACGCTTCAGGACTCTCTGGAATCATGGGCTAGGACAGAATGCATTAGCTAGGTAAAACAGGAAATGTTCATATATGATTTAATAAAACCAATGCAGTTAAAACCTTCAGGGAAGGGATAAGAGTGTGTAAGACTAATTCACTCTTCTCGGTGCCTAAAAGAATATAATATGTGATTATGTGCTATGTGAATGGTTTTGGAGGATCATAAAACTACATTTTGGAACCAATCCAATGAAAATGAAATAAATGGATACAGAGAAAGACAGAGAGATCTAGTTATAGTTGAATTATGTTGGCATGAAATTTTGAAGGAAGAAAATTAGGACATTACGCTGAGGGGGGTAGAAGGAGAGAGACTGGGGAAATGAAGTCCAGAAAGCACATAAACACCAGGCAGGGCTTCGATAATAACAGTTTTATAAGCTCAGTACTCACTGTAGATCACAGCAGTCCAATTTTGTCACACGGGGAAGGGAAATGTACTAAGTGGATTAAGGCTTTCACAGTGGCTGTGGTACATCACAGTTTACGGTGCTGGGTAAGTTACGTTAAGCTGTCTAAACGTCAGTCTCCATAGCTGAGAAAATGGAAGTCGTATTTACCTTATAGAATGTTGTGCAAGTAGAACACAATAATGTATTTTAACATGCTCATTTCAATGTTTGGAGCATCATACACCTGCAGTAAATGTTCACCCCCTTTCTCCTTCCCACTTGTATTATTGGAATTATTTATCAAGTCTCACATAAATCTATCATGAGACAGTTTTTAAAAAGTCTTTTACAAGAAGACTACATCCTTACTCTCCTAGGATAAAACTTGATCTAACAGGTATTGTAAAATCTACTATCTGTGGAGTAATTTTTATGTGTGCCAGATAGTCCGTGTGAAATAGTGCATTAATCCCCACAGCAATTTTCTGTGATGGCTATCACCCTTTTTTGTAGTTTGGACCCTTTCTACAGGGAGTACATAATGAGGCAGGACTAAAAATTAAGTTTGTCTGATTCTGAATCCTCTGACCTTAACACTAAATTATACAGCTTAACTGGCACTCATCAAGGGTGTTACCATTTTCAACTTACACATGTAAGATGTGTTTGTTTGGAGGGAGAGGTGGAGTGAAGAGCTATAGAGTGTGACATGACTGTGATTGATTTTTAGCCTATTTCTGGATTTCTAAGCTTGCCCAAGCAACACTATCTCTGAGCCTCGCTTTTTGCAATGTAAAATGGGATAAACGTGCTTGTCTCCAATATTGTGTTTAGAATTAGATGAAGTTATATGCTTGCATGCGGTGTAGAAGCGCATGTGCACATATAGTGTGTAGCAGAGCGCTGTTCCTGGTAGAGCACGAAAAAGAGCTGCCGGATTTTATAGATTGAAAATATTTGAATCATAATGTCCTATGATGACTGAAATAAAAAATGAACCACTTGGTTCCTATTCCAGTAATAGCAGCAAAGCTGGAACTAAAAATTACGAACTCTGGGGAAAATATAAAAACAACTATTCCAACATACAGGAAAAGGATCAAAAGGAAGCAGAGGCTGTGCAGGCATATGAGCCTTAAAGGCAGAGAACTGAGCAGGGAGAGGTTCGTATTTATAAGGCACTCCCAGGTCACAAGACACCAGGTGGCTAGAACTCAGGCCAAAAGCTGTGGTCTCACTGGCTTTGAGAATTAAATGATGAGGTTTAAGTCCGTAAGGCAGGCTTGAAAGTAAAAGTGGAATCAGATAAGGGAGGAAACCACAGAGGAAGGAAACCTCAAATCTTCATGTGAACTTTATCAAATCTTTGGCTCACTCTTTCCCTGTGCTTACGTGAGAGAGAATCCAGACATCCCAGCATAACACGACAGCTGGAAGTCTGTTGAATGAGCTGTGTAGTGAACTTAGCTGTTGTTCATCACACGGGAAACAAAGCCTGGAATTAGTCCAGTCAAGTTAACTGCTTGTCACAACTAAAACAGCATTCTTCAGAGGAAGGTAACGGAATCTAGAGTTCATAATATATTCACAAAGTTCAGCTTGAGATAAAAAATTAATATGCATGCAAAGAAATATCAGAAATAGAATGTAGAGGCAAGAGGAAAAGTATTAAATAAACCATAAACTAGAAGCGTCCACATTGCAATGAGCTGATAAATACTTTAAAGCAGCTGTGTTAAATATGTTCAGGCACTTAAAGGAAAATAAGGATATTGAGAAAAGAGATGTAAGATATCAATTTCCATATGTATCAAGAGTACCAAAGGGAATTATTTTTAATTTAAAATAAAATTAAATTAAACTTACTATAATGGCTTTAACAATATTTGAGAAAGGTTTACAAAGAGTTCATACATTTGAATGCATATCAATAGGTCTCATCCTGAGGAAAGGAGAAATTTATAAAACCCAGTTTGGGTAACATATAATAAAATGTCATTTTTTTTGTTTTACTTTTTAAAATATTTTATTCATTTATTTTTAGAGGGAGAGAGAAAGAGAGGGAGAGAAACATCAGTGTGTGGTTGCGTCTTGCACATGCCCTACTGGGGACCTGGCCCGCAACCCAGGCATGTGCCCTGACTGGGAATCATATTGGTGACCCTTTGCTTCATAGGCTGGTGCTCAATCCACTGAGCTACACCAGCCAGGGCAATAAATAAAACATCATTTAATTCAACAACAACAGCAACAATGACAAAAGACAGGGATATGTGGCACAGTTGCTGTACACATGACAGGAAATGCAGAAGAAGAGGAAAAACATATGATGTCAAAAATATATTTGAAGAAATGAAAGACAGATTTTCTAAGTGTGGTGAAAACCAAACAACTTAAAGAACAAAGTAGATCAGCCAACTCAAAGCAGGATATAAAGAAACATAAATGACCTAAATGTATCAAAGCAAAACTTTCAAAAACCTAAGATGAGGAGAAAACTTGAAAGCAACTAGGTAAATTCTGATTACAGTAACTATTTTCCTTCAAAAACAATAGGAGGCAAAAGATAATAAAAAGGTATTTATAAAGCAGTGTAGGAAAAACCATATCTGTCTACAAATGTTCTACCTAAATAATTGGTGAAAAACATTATGTCCATGGATTGGAACACTTGACATTGTTAAGTTGTCAATTCTTCCCCAAATTAATATATAGATTGAGTGCAACACCAATCAAAATTTCAACAACCTGTTAAATAGAAATGACAAATTGATTAAAAAATCCACAGGGGACTATAAAGGACATAGAATAATTAAAACAGTATTGAAAATGATGCCTATGATTGCAAAATGTACACTTCCTGACATCAAAATTTCAATTAAAGCCACAGTGCTGAACACAGTTTAGAACTGGCATTAGAATAAACAATGAGATCACTGAAACAAAAGATTAAGGTCAATAAGTTTTTAGCAACGTTGCCAAAGCAATTCAATGCTGATTCATGTCAACAAATGGCTCTAAAGACAAAATTCAAATGAACGTATATTTGTATGTGTGCGTGTGTGTCATGCTGCACACAGAAGTCAACTCGTGATGGATCACAGGCTTAAACATAAATACAAAATACGTAAGACTTTAAAGGAATACAAACTATAGCTTCCTTTTTATTTTATCTTTTGAATATTTTATTGTTATTCTAGTATACTTGTTCTAGTTTCCCCCCTTTGCCCTCCTCACCCATCCTGCCTCACTTCCTAGGATGCAGAAAACAGTAACCATAACAACAAAAATGCTACTAAAATGTGCTCTTTGCTAAAAATGCCATTAACATTTTTAAGAAATTACAAATAAAGCAAACATAGTCATTAAAAAACATAAAATGAGCACAAAATCACATACTGGAATGTTGGGAACAGCCATGCCTTGTTTCAAAAGCTGTAATCCCCCTTGGCTAAGGCTGAGTGAGCGACCTTTGAACCATAAGCCACTAAGGAGACAAAGCTTATCTCCCTGGCAGGAGCCCTGCTTCTGTTCCTTTTACTTCATCCATAACTGGCCCCAAATGCTTGATCCATTAGCCAATGATGGGTAAGATTCCTCAAGGGTGGAATGACCTAAGACAGGCATGATCACGGGGAGGCCCCAGGGAAGGACTTGGGAGGCTATAGCAAAAAGGGTGATGGACCCTCGCCTCTCGGCTTTGACATAGCCTGAGTCCTCATCCTGTCTGGACAAAGTCTCCTCATCTCTTGGCTGCCTTACTTCCCCTGCTTGACTTAAGCCTGAAATAATGACAGAGGGCAGTGCAGCCCTGTGCTAGAAAGGGCGGGTTCCCTGGGTGATCAGGCCTGAGAAAGAATACATAAAATCCTGTGAAACCTGCCTTGCTAAGAATGCTCTCAATTAAATGATAAGGGTCCGAGCAGGAAATGAGTTTATTTCCCAAAGTTTTATGGCTCTTTAGCTATCTGACCCTGACTCAAAATAGGCCCTCAGAATTCTTTGTATGTTATCTATTGTTTGATCCTTACTGCTTGACAATGATTAATGAGCTTTACTTGTATTCTTGTGCAAAATGAACCTTTTAAAAAGACAACCCAGTGGAACTGGTAAGAATCTTCAATATGCACTAAGTTCACAAAGAAGATATATGAATGGCCAATTAGCACATAAAAATTGCTCAAAATCATTAGGGAAATGTAAGTCAAAGCCATAATGAGATACCATTTTGCACATTAGAATAACTAAACTGAAATCAGAGTGGCTAGGCTTATCACACCAATTGTTCCTATGCATATGGAGTAACTCACACGTTCTTGACTGAGGTTTAGAATGATACAATCACTTTCATTCCATAGTGATTTTGAAATTTTCTCCTAGAATTATACATGCTCCTTACCATTCACTTGGCAATTATAACCCCAGTTATTTACCCAAGAGATATTAAATTATATCTCCATACAAAGACTTGATCATAAATATTAACATCCTTATTATTTAAAATAGTACAAAGTAGAAATATACAAATATCCATCAACAAAAGGTGGGAAGAAAGATAAATAAATTGTGATGTATTTACACAGTGAATTCTCTGTACTAACTGAAAGGAACAAACTACTGATACATGGAACAACATGATGAATCTCAGAGACATTGTGTCGAGTGAAATCAGATGGGTCAGGGAGGACACATACTATAGGACTCCATTTACATGGAGTGTTTAAACGTGGACACATAATCTAACAGTAGTAAAATCTAATGGTGCTTGGTGGTTGGTGGGTAAGTGAACTTTCTGCAGTGATAGTAATGTTCTATGTCTTAACAGCAGTGGGGATTATGGGAGTATAAGTTTGCTAAAACCCACTGTTACATAAATTGTGTTCATTTCATTATATGTAAGTACTCACCCTCTATACCCTGATACATACATAATAACTGTGAACAAATGTTGAACACAATTAGCAGAGTTTGTTTTCTATTGCAGAGAAATGCATTAGCAACCCTGAAACCATTTTCTGTTATTTTAGACTTGGTCTAATGAGTAAATACATTGAGGATAACGGGAGCCAGTTCCCAACAGTTAGACATGGTGATACTAATGTGGAAAAGGGAAGACCAGTGTGAACTTCATTGTATTGCATTGGAATTGGAACTATCATTATTAATTCACGGTCTTTCAATGTACTGTAGGTAGATACACAGATGTGTAGAGGATAGGTAGACAGGCAGATAGACAGACACACATAGCTGCACACAAACTTTCTGTGTCTGCTGAGAGTATCCAGGAACAATATGGCGTGAAGAGCCATTGCCATATCTCTTGTGCAGATCCTAGTTTTAAAATATCATTTTTAATAAAAATAATCAGGGTTCCTTGGATAAATAGAGGGCCCAGGGTCTAGACAGGGAAAGTACAAGATGAGCCCTGGACATCTTGTGCTAGACCATAAAGAATTTCTCAAAGTTTGACAGGGGCTAGGGACATGTTAAAAGTGCTCAAGATCCAGATTGAAGAGGCTCCAAATAGACAAATCAAGTATATTTGAGTTTCATAAACAAATAAGAATGTTGCAAGATCAGATCCATTTTATAAAATGGGAATTCATAAGTCCAAATTGATATAAATGAATGAATGAATGAATGAATGAATGAATGGGAAAAAAGGAAAAGCTCTGCCCTGCAATAGAATAGCAACAAATAGATGTAGAAGAAATGAAGAGGTTAGAAAACCACTATTGTGGCCGGTATAGTAATAACTGGTTCAGCCACGAATTGTCAATTGTTGCTACAACTAGTGGGTAGAATTTTGATGAGGAGCAAATGTACTTATTAATTACAAAAAAAGCGTATATGAATTTTATAGTCGATAAATCTAGTGTACAGCATCTGAATGCAATCATCAAAGTTATCATCATCAATATCGGGATAAACTAACATGTGCCTCCTGACATGTTACCTAGAAGGGCACAAATGACTTTTGTGGCATTCTTGTCCAAAGGATACCCATTTAATAATGAGGAAAGAATAGTTAAATTCAACTTAAGAGGGATTCTACCAAAGAAGTAGCTGTACTCTTGAAAAATGCCAAGGGGAAGAATGACAAAGGAAAGTGGAAAAACACTTGCTTCAAGAACAAATTGGAATAAAACAATATGGCGGCTAAATGTGGGATCCTGGATTTTGGTCTTGGAGTCAGGAAAAAAGAATGAAGGAAGTCATTAGGATAGAATTACATTAATGTTCAATTTCTTGATTTTGATCATTATTCTATGGTTAAAAAAGAGAATTCCCTTGTTCGTAGGAAATATGTACTAAAATGTGTGTTGGGAGGGAGAATTAGAATGATAAATCAAATGGAGCAAAATTAAATAATTATTGAACCTAGATGAATGTAATATCAGAGTCTTCATATGGCTTTTTTTGCAAATTTACTATAAATTTGAAATAATATCAAAAGAAGCAGTTAATATGTAAAACTGTACACCTAACTTTTTCCATTACTATTTATATCCTGTTTGGTTTCTCTGGAAAG
>PVKM010042121.1:0-12915 GCA_004027735.1 Carollia perspicillata | reverse complement strand
GAAGATAAGCTTTCTGTTTCTTCTACTGTCATTCAGGGGCAATGAAGGAAGAAAACATCTGTTAGAAGGAGTCCCAACAGAGGAATATTCCTCCTTATGTACTGTCAGACAGTCTCAATGGCATGGAAGCATGAGAACAGGGAGAGGTTCCCTGCTAGATCCATTTATCGTAAACAGATAGACAGAAGGAAAAGAGGGAGAGAATGGGACGGAGGGAGGGAGGGAGGACAGGTAACTGGGTGGGTAGGTGGGTGAATGAATGTATGGATGGATGGGTGGAGAGGTGGATGGACAGATAGATGATTAAAGCCATGAGTTTAAGCCTGAAGGAAACTGTCATCCTTCCCACTTTTTAAATTACAATTTTATCAAACTATTCATATGTCAAGGCAATTGTAGCACCTACTGGATACTTTCCATATTCCCCCACTCTTCACCACTTTATACACGCACACACACATACACACTATATTCAATATATTTCCAAATGGCAATACCCAGGTACCAGCTAAACAGCACTGATGGCATCCTCAGCATTGAAACACAGTCTTGGAGGCCCCTTGATATGCTTAGGTGTTAACTCAGTTGCTAGGCTGTGCAAAGGTCCAGAGAAGATCCCAGGAAAGCAGCAGGGACAGTGGAGACAGCCATCTTAGGAAGGTCACAGCTATTTTCCAGCTGGTGCAGAATGTTGCTGTTGTGTTCTGGGAAATGTCCTAACTGCACTCAGACACTCAAACAAATCCCATGACCATCTCTGAATGGGATGCACAGCTGGGGTGCTGGGTTTTATGATTCTGGCCTATCATAGCTCCACCCTATGCCTCCACCATTTTAGGGACCCTGCCCATCAGGGATGCTATTCCACTGAGAACAATCCCCACTATGTTCCTTCCTGCACTTCAAACCACTAGCTGGAGGCACACTTGTGGCTGGTAATATGTTCAGGTTTTAAGTGATGATTTGTCCCTGTTTGCACACCATTGAATTCTGTCACTTATACCCTGAGGCCTTGTCCCCTGCCCCCACTGGTATAGCTAGCCATGAGTCATTCATGCCTCAGGGGAAAGCTGTCAAGGAATGACCAAGGGACAGAGGCAGCAAATTCTTGGCTTGTCAGTTCTGAAAGCTTCTGTCTCCAGGCCAGCAGCAAGAGCACAGGCAGCAGGGGCTACCCCTCCTTCACTACCCGATTTGTCCCACTGTTCTGCAGAAGGAATTAACTCCACTTTCCCTCTTCCTCAGCCAGAAAAGCCACAGCTCTTGTGCATATCCCCTCATGAAACAGACTCCCGGGGTGTCCCCTTCTTGCCAGTCCCAGAGACTGAGAGCAACTCCCAAATGTGCTTAAGCTGGGGCATATAAATAAGACATACAAGGTATGTCTGGAAAAAGTCTAACCTTTGTTAATAGAACAAGAATGGTGTGTGCAACATCGATGTAACCTGGCAGCTAAGGAGAGTGGACTGGAATGCACATGTGTGAACAATGATGACTTCACTGTACTAGTAAGTGGGGACGGTAGCACTGAGTGAGTATGTGTACTATGTGACCATTGCATTCAAGATGACTGAGTGAGTACAGCAACGAATCTGCATCAAATTTTGTGTTAGGCTTGAACATTCCTCTGTGGAAACTATTTGAATGATTGAGAAGGCCAAAGCTATGAGCAACTAGTGATGCACAGTTTCATCACCACAACATGCCCACTCATGCATCACGTCTTGTGCAGTTTTTTGGCAAAACATCAAATCGCCCAGGTGACTCAGCCTGCCTACAGCCCAGATTTGACACCCTGTGACTTTTGGCTTTTCCTAAAACTAAAATCACCTTTGAAAGGGAATAGACTTCAGACCATCAATGAGATTCAGGAAAATATGATGGGGCAGATGATGGCAACTGGGAGAACTGTGTGAGGTCCCAAGGTGCCAACTTGAAGGGGACCGAGGCATCACTATCCTATGTAGAGTATTTCTTGTATCTTGCATCTTCTTCAACAAATGTCTCTGTTTTTCATATTAAATGGCTGGACACTTTCTGTACAGACCCCATACATATTTTTCAACAACTCCCCTCCCCCTCACACCTGAACTGAGTAGTGCCATTCCAAAGAGGTGGTTCTCAAAGAGGGTTCAAATCAGAAGCATCGGCACCTCCTGGGAACTTGTCAGAAATGCTCATTCTCAGACCTCACCCCAGACCTCCTGAAAGAGAAACTCTGGAGGTGGATCTAGCAGTATGTGTTTAACATACCTTCTAGGTTATTCTGGTGCACACTCAGGTATGAGAACCACTGCTCTCAACCAGGGCTGCTCAGCAGAACTTCCTAGCTAATGAAAATACTTGCTGTCCATACAGAAGCCACTAGCCACGTGTGGCTACAGAGTATTTGAAAGGTGGCCATTGTGTCTGAAGAATTGTTAATCATTTTATTAATTTTCATTAGTTTGGGTTTGCATAGCCACGTGTGGCCAGAAGCTGCCACATTGCACAGAGCAGCTGGGACCATTGCATCAGCCTCTGATGGATCCCACTACCTTCACCCTCTCCTCCTTCCAAGTCCGCCTATGAGCTGCAGACAAATTAATCTTCTTACAGCACAGATCTTATCATGTCAGTAGTCCTACTCTCAAAAAATCCTCAGTGACTCACCACTTCCTACTGAATTTAAATCCATGTTCTTTTTGTTCTTTTCTAGGAAGCTAAAAGTAATTTATTCCAAAATATGATAGAAATAAAGATTAAATAATAATAGCTAGGGGCAAAGGAGCTCTTACCATGAGCCACACACTGTTCTAAGTTTTATACATGTATTTATCTCATGTAATCCTCACAAAAGTCTTATGATGTAAATATGACTGTTTTCCCCCATTTTACTGGTGTGGAAACCGAGAGCTGAGAAGGTTAAGTGACTTGATGAAGGTCACATGGCTGGCAACAGCAAAGCAAGGATATGAATTCAGATTCTCTGGCTCTAAAGGTGGCACCCCTGAGTGTGACATCACACAGACTCTGAAGATCCATGTGGTTCAGGCTTTTCCCCTCTGGGGGTGCCTCTTATTTAATCTATAATCACAGTCATATGTCCTGTGGCAGGTCTGTCTTAAACCCATCACTTGTTCTCCTGTAATGAGCAAAAGCCACCTTCAGATGTCTGGGGTTCCTGTAGGGAATGATCAACATATTTCTACCCAAAATAGCATCCTTCCATCTCAAAAGGTATATTTGGCACATATTATTCATCAGAGGGTAAAAAAGCATGATGGGGAAATATTGAACTTTAGACTTAGACCTTTAAAAAATGGTAAAACTGTTTAAGGCAGTGGGGTGCAAATGGATGAGCAATGGGAAGCAGTATTTGGATTAGCAAAGGCTCTCACATCTAGAAGGACTCTAATCCTAGCCTTCACCGCAGGGCTGATAGTCAAAATATTTTGCATGCAGTGTTGTCAATTGGAATGGGCTCAGGGGAAGCCCTGGACTGGATCTGAAGGCTCCCACTGGACAAGACATTAATCTTTCATTGCTGCATTACAACTGGGGCGGTTCTGGAGAAGGGGCCGAGGAGGCAGATGGCATCTGGGGCATTAATTATTTGCAACCTGGTGTTATCAACCTTTCCCCTTGCTGAGATAATCACCTGGAAACACATGGATTGGGAGAGTTGTTCTACACAATTGGAATCAACCACACACGTGGCTCAGCAAAGTGCTTTTCCTACCTAACAATACACTCTATTTCTCCATGTCAGTCCATTTGGAACTAACTCTTCTTTTTAAACTGCCTATTATATCACCACATGAACAGACCACAAACTACCTTTGACTCTTGGACAATGGGGGATTTGAGGCACTAACATCCTGAGCAGTTGAAAATCCTCGTATAATTTTTGACTCCCCCAAAATGTAACTGCAGTTGTCCCTCGGCATGGATGAGTACTTATGGGTAAAAGACTAGCATAATTCCACAGCTGAGTAAGGGTCCAACCATGCTGACAGTCCTACAGGGAGCTGTCCTGGATGCCAGAGTGGCAAAGGGAATGAGAGAGGAAAGACAGAATATGGCAGCACACGCTGAGCTTATTCACCCACAATGGGCTGGTTACACAGTGGTTCTTGGCTTGCTGTGTGACTTCAAGCAAGTTGTTCAACCTCTCTGATCTCAGCTTATTAGCTATAAAATCAGACTACCTACCTACTCCTCTTTATGGCTGAGAAAGCGAAATGCCACTGAAAGAATGAAAGTCTATTTCTCTATTCTGTAAATGTGTGCTTCGCCATGTGATGCTTGGCACAGTAGACAATGTGATACAAACAGAGTCCTAAAAAGTGCTTGTGGAGATGAACCCAGTACAGACAACCAATCACACAGCAGCTCAACCTGTGGTCCAGGATCACCCAGTTTAAAGTTCAATCTTCTTGAGGAGCTCGCGGTCTTTTAAGCATCCACCACTAACAACACAGGAGTTCAAGAGCTAAAGCCGGAAGTTGAGTCTCTGAGAAATATTGCTAAGAATGGATTTAGACCTCAGAACTTCATTTCTGTTGGAACCATGCAGGGATGACTGTGGGTTAGAAAACAGGGACATTAAACCCAACCAAAAACCTACTCTCCAAAAAGCAGAGGGAGGTCTCTGGGTTCTAGAAAACTCACCTCCTCTTATTTCAAGTCAGCAGTAACTCGTGTGCAAGGCAGGAACTGCAAAGACTCTATAAGTCATTTCACTCGTGGCTGCAGCCAGAAAAGCACAGCAAGGATGAAATGATTTTTTGAGTGGTCCTGGAACAGTTTATGATCAATAGGCACTGTGGTGACAGGTCCACATTGAAAGAGAACTGGGAATCAGGTGGCAGAAACCTGGAGACATTCATGGAAAACCTGAGTGATGATTGCACGAAGCCCCCAGGGTAGGTCTACATCCACAGGCAGGGACAGAAAGCCCTCTTTTCTGAGAATATGCCCTTCAGAGAAGTGTTCACCTAACAAAACAGTTGTCAATACCATTTCCAACAGAGGCAAACGTGGGGACACCCTCTGGGACTCCCCAAGACACTTCTCTGCAAACAGGACAAGGAGATGAAGAAAATGGTGGCAATACCTCTTTGAAAACTACTCAAGTAAATGACAGTATTACTAGTTAAGGCAATCAAACCCCTCCCCTACTAGTCATCCAAGGAGAAAACTCTCCAGGCCAGAAGAGGAAGGTGTTCCTTTGGACAATCTGCTCAGCTAGAGAACAAGTCTATGCACCTCTAGGTCCCAGGAAGGGTCTCTGAAAGGACCCTCTTCTCAAGATGTCCTCATGGAGGTGGGACCAGCATTTCCTCCCAGGCCAGCCCAGGCCACCCATAAGCCTGTTCCTATGAGGGAAAACTCCACATGTGAGAGACAACAAGAAAGATGCCACAGAGCCCAAAAGTCATACCAGCGTGAGAAGTGTCCCAAGATCTAGAAGCCCATCAGAGAAGACATAATAATGAGAGGAAGTTTATTTGTACCACATGTGGCAAAGGCTTCTTCCAGACCTCAGCAGATTCATGCAGGAGAGAAGCCTTTTACAGGTGCAGCACATGTGCCAAATTCTTTGACCACAGAACAAACATTCTGGCTCATGAGAGAATCCACATGGGAGATAAGCACTAGGTGTGTTCTGTATACCAGATACGCTACTGCCACCTGAGGACACACCTGAGATGTTCAGATGTGTTTCCTCCACACTGGAAACTGCAGCACTGAGGAAATGCATATAAATATGTCTGAATATATGTATATTTCGGAGACTGCCAGCCAAGATGGAGATGTAGGTACACACCCTGTGCCTCCTCGCACAACCGAAATGAGGACAACAACAATTTAGAAACAATGAAACAACCAGTACTCACAGAAAATTAAACTGTATGGAAGTCCAACAACCAAGGAATTAAAGTAGACACATTCATCCAGACTGGTAGGAGGGGCAGAGTCAAGCTGCTGGGCAAAGAGTGGTCAGGGCAAAAAAAGCGGTGGCTGGCGGACCCCGGGCCCAAGGTGGCAGCAGGTGGACCCAGCGAGGTGGTGGATTATGGAGAGGCGAGACATGCAAGGCGGCTGGTGGACCGGAGGTCCACATTTGCACACAGATAAACCAGGCAAATCAAGGAGTGAGACAGACTGTGCAACCCAGGGTGCCAGTAAGGGGAAATAAAGCCTCAAAACACCAATCAAAAACACCTGTTGAGATGCAGGGAGAGACTCCCAGCCTCACAGGAGATTCGTTGGAAAGACCCACAGGGTCTTAGACCGTACACAGACCCACCCACACAGGAATCAGAACCAGAAGGGGCCAGTTTGTTTGTGGGAAGCAGGGGAAGTGACTGAAATCTGGCAGAGAGCAGAGCAAGCACCATTGTTCCCTCTCAGACCCCTCCCCCACATACAGCATCACAACACAGCAATGTGGGTTGACCCACCCAAGTGAACACTGAAGGCTCCACCCCTCACTACAAAACAGGTGTGTCAAGACAAAAAAAATGGCCCAAATGAAAGAACAGATCAAAGCTCCAGAAAAAATACAACTAAGCCACGAAGAGATAGGCAACCCATCAGATGCACAGTTCTAACCACTGGTGATCAGGATGCTAACAGAATTGGTTGAGTATGGTTTCAAATTAGATGAAAAACTGAAGGTTATACTAAGTGAAATAAAGAAAAATGCACAGGGACCCAATAGTGATGGGAAGGAAACTGGGACTCAAATCAATGGAGTGGAGCAGAAGGAAGAAAAAAACAACCAAACAGAAAAGAATGAAGAAACAAGAATTCAGAAAAATGAGGAGAGGCTTAGGAACCTCCAGGACATCTTTAAACGTTCCAGCATCCTAATTACAGGGGTACCAAGAGAAGAGGAAGAGCAACAAGTGGAAAACTTATTTGAACAAATAATAAAGGAGAACTTCCCCAATCTGGCAAAGGAAATAGATGTCCAGGAAGTCCGGGAAGCTCAGAGAGTCTCAAAGAAGTTGGAACCAAAGAAGAACACACCAAGGCACATCATAATTACATTAGCCAAGATAAAAATGAAGGAAAGAATCCTAGAAGCAGCAAGAAAAAAAGAGACAGTTACCTACAAAGGAGTTCCCATCAGACTGTCAGCTGATTTCTCAAAAGAGGCCTTACAGGGAAGAAGGAGCTGGAAAGAAGTATTCCAAGTCATGAAAGGCAAGGACCTACATCCAAGATTGCTCTATCCAGCAAAACTTTCATTTAGAATGGAAGGCCAGATAAAGTGCTTCTCAGATAAGATCAAGTTCAAGGAGTTCATCATCACCAAGCCCTTATTATATGAAATGTTAAAGGTATTTATCTAAAAAAAAAGAAGATAAAAAACATGAACAGTAAAATGACAGCAAACTCACAATTAACAACCACACCTAAAACAAAAACAGAAGCAAACTAAGCCAACAACTAGAACAGGAGCAGAACCACAGAAATGGAGGTCACATGGAGGGTTAGCAACAGGGGAGTGGAAGGAGCAGGGGAAGGTACAGGGAATAAGTAGCATAGACGGTGGGGAGAAAATAGACAGGGAGAGGGCAAGAGTAGTGTGGGAAATGTAGAAGCTAAAGAACTTATGACACATGGACATGAACTAAAGGGGGGAGTGTGGGTGGGAGGGGGTGTGCAGGGTGGAGGGGAATGAAGGGGGAAATTGGGACAACTGTAATAGCAGAATCAATAAAATATATTTAAAAAATCAAATCAAATCAATAAAAAAAAAGAAAATATGTATATTTCCATAGTACTTGTCTATTTAGAACCTACTTTATAATCGCCTGGTTGCGCTTTCCATTCATTGTCTCCCCACCAAAATGTAGGTTTAAGAAAGACAAGGAATTTGGCTATTGTAAATGGTGCCGCTATGAACATTGGGTGCACAGGTTTTTTTGATTGATCTTTCAGGGTTCTTAGGGTACAGTCCCAGCAGTGAAATTGCTGGGTCAAAAGGCAGTTCCGTTTTTAGTTTTCTGAGGAAATTCCATACTGTTTTCCACAGTGGCTGCACCAGTCTGCATTTCCACCAACAGTTCTATTCCTGTTCTAGTTGTTTGCTCAGTTTGTTTTTGTTTTAGGTTGTTAATTGTGAGTTTTCCCTTTTCTCCACATCCTCTCCAACACTTGTTGTTTGTTGCTTTGTTTATGATGGTCATTGTGACTGGTGTGAAGTGGTATCTCACTGCGGTTTTAATTTGCATCTCTGTGATGCTAGAGATGCTGAGCATCTTTTCATGTGTCTCTGGGCCCTCTGTATGCATCCCAATGTTCATAGTAGCAAAATTTACAATAGCCAAGTGCTAGAAGCAAGCTAAATGCCCATCAGTAAATAAATGGATCAAAACACTATGGTACATTTACGCAACTGAATTCTATAAAACAGAAAGAAAGAAGCAGCTCCTACCCTTTGTGACAGCATGGATGGAACTGGAGAGCATTATGCTGAGTGAAATAAGCCAGGTGGTAAGAGACAAATACCATATGATGTCACCTATAAGTGGAATCTCATCAACAAAACAAACAAGCAAGCAAAATATAACCAGAGATGTTGAAATTAAGAACAAACTAACAGTAACCAGAGGGGAGGTGGGAGGGAATAATGGGGGGGGGAATGAGGAAGGGTTTTTAGGAACAACCATAAAGAACACATGGATAGACACATGGACGAAACCAAAAAGGGGTAGAATCAAGGGGGGAAATGGGATGGCTGGGGTGGGGGGAAAATGGAGACAATGTACTTGAACAACAATTTTTAAAAAAGGAACCACAAGAAAGGGAACTTCTGTTTTGTTCACCAAAGTATCTCAGGTACATAGAGTGGCTGACACATTTAAAATGACCAATAAATACCTGTTGAATAAAAAAGTGCTTGTGAATTGAGGCTTGGACTGAATTGCTCTCACTCACTGCTCTCGAGACTCCCATGCACACAACCACACAAACAAGCTGGGTTCTCCTGCTGGACGCTGGGAAATGTATGGCCAGGTCATCCCTGTCACTCAGCTTACACTTGCACCAAACACAAGATTGAGGCCATCCCAGCCCCTTCAGCGCCAGGGAAGCCAGTTCAGGTTGGAAAACTTTCTAGCAGACCCACAAAACAGAAAGGAATTTTGTTGTTTTACCCCCACTACATTTGGAGTACTCTGTTGTGCAGCAAAAGCTGACTGACAGGATTGCTAATGAGATACTAGCAATGCGTCTTCCCACTAATTGTGGCACAGGTGTCTGTTGTGGGACAATGATCCAGAGGACACTCGTCACCTGTCCCAAGCCAGCCTTCTCAACAGCATGGGTGTTTTCACAGTCCAGTAAGCTCAAGTTAAAAAGAAAAAGAACAGGGAGAAAGGGAGAGAGAGAGAGATACAATCTAAATGTTTAGATTTATTTGCCCTTCCAGTATTTCTTTCTTTTCTTTTTTAACAAATTGTCCAATACAGAGAGTTCTTTTCTTTTTTCCCTCCCGGGAAGTTATTTATTTTTATGGGCTCTCTGTGAGAAATAAAAATCAATTTTAGAATGCAAGTGATACATTTTATTCTCCCAATAATGAGAACTAGAAAATTAAAGGCCCCAAGGAACAAGCCCTCTGTGCTAAAATGATGTAGAATGCAGCCCAAATGTTCTTATGTGAACATTTTACAAATTGTGACCGCTGTTTACTGACTGTGACCTGGAAATCACTCATGGAAGACATACAGCCACTGCTAGGAATGGATGGCTTCATACTGAGTGGGCTCGGCAGACTTGCAGGCCCACAGAAAGGTACTTTTAGACAACCTGTCCTGTAATTCACAATGCTGGAAATCTGTATATGTCAGGGCACTCACATGTGTGTGTCTCAGTTACATGTTTGTTCACTGCTTCAACAAATAATTAATGAGCATTTATTATGTGCCTAAACCTGGTGATATGACAATAAACAAGCCAGACATAGCCAGTGACTTCAAAAAGCTTATCACACAGGGAAAAGCTATAGACTTTACACAAGGTGTCTTAAATCGGGTTCTCTGAAGTATGTGCAGGGGGCTCTTGGAGAAAACCCTGGGGAACGAGCCCTACAAGGAATGAAGGAAACAGGATAAAACAGAGGCATTAAACAGCAAACTGGTTCCAACAAAAGCCTCACTCAATCTATTCGAGAGTTCTGTGTTTGGGATGGTCCTTCAGACTTGTCTCCAACTGAGGCAGGGGCTGGGCTTTGGTTCCCAGCCCCCACTAGTAACCAATCAACCCCTGGGTGTGGGCTGCCCCTGGAAGGATGCATAACCTTGGACAATACAGCTCTTCAGGGCAATCCTAGAGAAGGACTAAGCTGTGAGTGACTGGCTTGGAGCAGGCCTGAAAGGGGCACCTGGGTGGCACAACACAGTGTCCACTCCACAAGCAACCATGATAAACGTGATATGTACTGGAAGTGTAGAAGTTCAGAGCTTAGAGCAGAGACTTAACTTGCACTAACGGTTAGTGTGTGTCGCTGTGGTCTAAATGGTATGTATGAAGGAGCTTGGTAAAAGTTCACTAACTCAAAACCAAAACTCACTGGGCACTAGGCCCTGACGCTCATTCCCCTTCAGCCTTGCCAAGACCCTGTGAGGTGTGTGTTCTCTCCATTAGCCAGGTGAGGAAGCTGAGCCTCACAGGGGTTGGCTTACTTGCCCAGAGTCCCACAGCTCGTATATGGCAGAGCCAGGATTTGAACACCTAACTATGAGACCACAAGGCCTACAACCCCTTCTACTTACTGCTTGGTCCCTTTTCCTGTGCATCTTGAGCCCTCCCCTCACCATGATTTCTTCTAGCCACACTGTAGACCTGCTCCAGTTCCTCTCATGAATGGCTTTTTCTCAAGCTGCCCGCTCTGGCCACTTCCTTTCATAACCCACATTCTCTTAAGCATTGTCTACACTTTCCTTTCCACTTCTGAACCTCCTTAATACCCAGCATCCTGGCTCTTCCTCTCACCCTGCCATTGACTGAGCACAGTCCAAATCCCTAAGTTAAATGATTAAACCCAATGACTCTCAATTCTTAGCCTGTTTCCTCTACCGTTACCAGTTGGTAGCATCCAATGGCTGGCCATGCCTACTTTCTTGAACTCTCTCTTTCTTTGGTTCCTGTGACCCTCAACTGCTCTGGTTCTCCTTCCTCCTCTACATACACCATTTTTAGTTTTCCTCTACTGCCTTCTCTGTTTCTACTAACCCCAAAGTGGCTCCATTTCTTGAGGTCTCAACCATGCTGCTCCTCCACCTCTCCACTATCTTGTACTCGACACATCCAATGGCTCCAGCTTCCACTCTTAGGCTGCCAGTGCCTAAACCTACACTCTTAGCTCAGTTTCCAGAACTGAATCTCCATCCATCTACTGGATATAAGTTGCCCATGTAACCCCAAAACATCTCAGACTCAGCCCTACACAAAACCTTCCAAGCAAGCTGCTTTGACTTCTAACCATGAATGGTCATCATACCCACTACCCATACATCTTCCTGAGCCACAAATCTCGTTTAATCCCTGGCTCCTCCATCCTCTCCCCGATTCTCCACATCGATTTATTCTCATCTGTCCATTCTGATTGTCACTCCCTTAATTCAAATGTGCATTACCTCATCCACCCTACTGATATCCTTCCTTTTCATTGTCACCAGTGCTGTCTAGATCAAATTACGACCACTCCCCATGTTTCACTTACCTCTGAATAATGTCCAAAATCCCTAGAATGCATGATCAAGATCTTCTGTGACCGGGCCTTGATCAGTGTTCACAGCTACACTCTGTAGTCTCAATACACCAGAAAACCACTGTCCCTTCATGCCCCTGGGCCTTCCCTCTTGTGATTCCTCCAGCCTGACAGTCCATCTATTGAACCCTCTTTTCCAGCTACTTAAAACCATTCATTCAGCAAACATTTGTCATATACCTGCATGTGTTACTTACATACTAGGCACCAGCATACAATGGTATGAAAAATAAGGTAGGTTCTCGCCCTTCACCTAGTGTAGGGAAACAGGTAAGAAGCAAATAAACAACATAACAAATACATGTCGCACACAAAAACAGTATTAGACAGGGGAAAGGGATAGAGAGAGACAGGGAGAGGTTTCTCTGGGTAAGGTCCAGGAGTGGACCTTCTGAGAAGGTGAACAGCTAAAGGTGTAACCAGGACATGTAGAACTCAAGGGAAAACAATGAGGGCTGAAGGGAGAGCAAAAGCAAGAAGGAAGGTAAGTTATCTGAGAGAGCAGAGACAAAGACATCATGCTACGAGGACAGAGAGAAATGAGGCCGGAGAGAGAGTCTGGGAGAGAACCTGATCCTGCAGGATCTCAGAGCAGGAACGAGGGTTCTGATTTCAAGGGAAATCTCTGAGAAGCCTTTAGCTCAAGCCTCCCTGTAGTTTAAGCAGGGGAGTGACATGGTCCAATTTGCATTTTACAATGATTCCTCCCTCTGGCTGGGTGTGAAGAATGGATTTCAGAGGGCGAAAGCCCATGAAAGCTTCTATTCATCTTTCAAAGTATAAAACAGACAAAGTACCTAGCTGAGTCCTAGCAGGGGGGTGAGTTTTCATCCAGCGTCCAGAAGTAACTCCTTGCCTCTGACTCTGTGAAGCTTTTCCTGGCTCCATGGTTTAGAATTCGTTTGTGATCTTTGGGCACCTCCCACAGCACTTCCCTTCACGCTGGGTTATCACTTCACCCACGCCCCTTTTACAGTGAGTTCTCTCCTCCTCTCCCTCTCCTAGTGGGTTGTGGAACAGTCCATGTGTAAAGGGTCATACTCATTCATAGAGCCTCACGGTGTCTGGCAAATGGCCTACCCTACAGGAGACACTCAAAGAACAATGGCAAGAATGAATGAAAGAAGGATTGAATGGAGTCT
>PVKM010042120.1:0-12925 GCA_004027735.1 Carollia perspicillata | reverse complement strand
ATTGCACATGTAAAATACAAAGTCAAACTCATTGTAATAAAGAAGACTGGTAGTTCACCAGGGGCAAGAGGATGGGAAAAATAGGTACATATTGGTAAAAGAATAAAATCTCCTCATTATAAAGATGAATGTATCCTGGAGGTCTAATGTACAGCATGGTGACTGTAATTAACAATACTGTATTATATGTTTGCAAGTTGCTAAGACAGTAGGTGTTAAAATTTCATCATATGTACATTTAAAATAGCAGTTACTTGAGGTGATGGGGGTGTTAACCTTTGTTTTTATGTAACTATTTCACAATATATGCCTACACATGTATCAGATCATCAGGTTGTACACCACAAACTCACACAGTATATGTCAATTATATCTCAAAAAAAGTTAAAAAATAGAAGACAATAAATTAGAACAACATGAATCACCAAATGATAGAACCATTTTCAGCTAACAATATTTTAAATTCTAATTTAAAAACCTTCAATTTTTAAAACAAATGTCCATACTTTTCTTTAGATTTCCTTAGTTTTTACTTAATGTACTGTTTCAGCTCAATGATATCAACTAACATCTTGCATTACATTTAGTTATTAAGTGTTCTTAATCTCTTCTTGGTTTTGACAGTTAATCAGACTTCCTTGTTTTTGATGACTGATATTTTGTGGGGTACTGGTTAGGTATTTTGTAGGAAGTCCTTTTAGTAGGATGTGTCTATAGTTTTCTCAAGACTGTGCTGGTATTTTTGGTTTTGGGATAGGACTAAAGAATTTAAGTGTTGAAATCAACCTTGCTCACCTGGCTAAGGCCGTATTTGTAGGCTTCTCCACTATAAAATTACTCTTTGATTCACCCTTTCCACACTATACCCTTCTGAAAGAGATTATTGCACTTTGCCATTTTTAATGCACATTTTTAGCCAAAATATTTCAGTGAAAAATAAGGGTGTACATTATACATGGGTAGTATCTAAAATACCTTGTAACTGTTTTGCATTTTGTAATTATTTGTTACATAAAATTTCTTGTGCCATAATATGTTCAAAGATAAATGCTAAAATTTATTTATAATACAAAAAACTAGTATCTAAATATAAATAAATAAAATTAAATAAAAATATTTTTTCCTGAAAGTTTGCGCCAAAACTATAAGTGCACATTTTACATAGCAAAATATGGTATTAGGGTTAACAGCCCATGCTTAAGGAGTGAAGAGTTACACTTCACCTCATTTGGGGGGGTACCTTACATAAAATATACCTGGTATACTTCTACAGAGGGACATACTCATTTCTATCCATTTAGTTCTTAAATTATTTATTTTTATTAGTATTGACTCATGGATATTTATTTTATAACTTGGAGGATAATCTAGTACTACTTTATTCACTTCATTCCTCAGATTGTTCCAGTTTCAGCCATTAGGAGCTCTTTCGGTTGGTTCCTTTGTCCTCTTTAACATAACCCCATAAATTTTTTTTAGCATTTTTTAATGTTCTGACACCACAGGATTATCCATATTTATTTTGTATAGTCTCTGCCCCATTTTTAGAATCAGCCATTTCTCCAAGGAAGTGTAGTTACTTTCTCTGGAAATCAAGATCTAGGCTTTTTGTGTGCTCACTGATACCGGGTTGGTGCTTCTAGACCCTCTCAGCTATCAGAAAATGAAATATATGAGTGTACTAACAAATATGTCTAAATCCATCCTTAAATATTTCTGTATCCTTCCTCTATAACAATGCTAAGCTAAATATGAGCTCTTACTGATGCCCCCAACCCTGAATTATTATGACATGAATTATTCTAGTCTGTCTTGCTTACCAGCACAGTCCCACTCCAACGGTGACCTGAATTTTACTGTGGACCATATATTTCATTAATTGCTCAGTTCTAGTGTACATGTGTAATTGTTTCCAAACTGGGAGCCCACATCCATGAAAAACTACTTTATCACCTACAGGTTATGATTTGTGTGTAGTTTATTCTGCCTTCAGTCCTACAGTCCTCACTTATTTCTGAAACTATTTCAGTCAGCAGTACCTTCCTTCACCCTCTTTAGTAAAATTATTTCATACATTTGTGACATAATTAGATTCCTTTGTCAAAGTATGTCTCTCACCCTGGGGATCACTGAACTCGTATGTGATCATGTTTTATTTATATACTTTGAGGTTCACTCATTGTGCTGTGGAAATCTATTTTTTAATCAATGCACGGCATCACACATCCACCAATATATTATCAGAGACATTTTGTCACTCTAAAATATTCCCAGAGAGCCTGTTTAACCCTCTCCTGTTCCCAAGCTCTTGGGAGTCACTGACATTTTTATTGTCTCTTCAGTTTTGCATTTTCCAGAATGTCATTTAAGTGGAATTGTATAATATGTAGCCTTTCAAACTATCTTTTTTTACTTAGCAGTATACATTTAAGATTTATCCATAGTTTTGTATGCTTTAATATCCTGTTCCTTTTCATCACCAAATAACACCCCATAGTGTGTGAGTGTGTGTGTGTGTGTGTGTGTGTGTGTGTCTACTTGCCTATTACAGGACATCTTGGTTCAGTTTTTCACCTTTATTAATAAACCTGTTGTAAACATTTAGGAGTGCTAGTATGCACTGGAAATAAACCACTGTAGCCCCATCCTTTCTTTTTCACCATTTTATTTTCTCTGAATTTTTTATATCATTCCTGCACAGTTAGTTTCACAGGACTCCTAACTTGTGTGCCCAAATTAGACTTACATAGACTATTCACTCCTTTGTATATTTTTGTCATGTAACACAAATAGTTAAACTGGGATACACCATTTTATTATTTTGCATTATTTTTCTTAAGTAAAAGTTATTGCTAAATTTTATCCAACATATATTAAAAATTATACTAATCTGGAAACAACCCAAGTGGCCATCAGGAGATTAGTGGATAAAAAAGCTGTGGTACATTTAAATAATGAAATACTACATGGCTGTAAAAACAAAGGAACTCTTACCCATTGCAACAGCATGGGTGGACCTGGACAGTATTATGCTAAGTGAAATAAGCCAGTTGGAGAAAAAAAATACCATATGATCTCAATCCTATGTGGAGCCTAATGAACACAATAAACTGACAGGCAAAATAAAACCAGAGGCAGAGATACATGGAGCACATTGACAGATCTCAGAGGGGAAGAGTTTGGGGGAACTGGAAGAGATTTGCCAAAGTACACATATGAATAGCACACGGCCACAGACAACCATGTGGTGAAGGCCAGGGAGTGAGGAGCTGGGTGCACGGGGGCACAGGAGAGGAAAAAAGAACATTTGTAATAGTGTCAATAGTAAAATATGATATTGAATTTCTTCATCAAAATTACACAAAGACCCCTCTATTTACTTATATATTATATAGAAGGAACTATTTTATGTTAAACTAACACATCTGGGTTTTTTTTGCTATTTTTTAAATCTCCATGTACAGTTGGTTCTATTTTCTGAGTGCAGTATCATTTCCCTTAAATTATTATTTATTTATATATGAAGTACATTTTTATTTCTTTCTCTCCCTACCAGTTTTACTCTTCTTTTCTCTACTGTGTGTCCCAGTATCAAACTAGTACCTCATAATTAGATAAAGAACTTTTTATAGGATCAGAAGTTATCATAGAAAAAAATAATATCTTTGCTGTTGGAGTATTGGTAAGATTACACTAAATTTGCCATATGAAGAGTCTAATTGGAAAAATATCATTTAGTTAATTAAATATTAATATTTTATATTAAATATATGAAAATCACTCTAATCTATAAACTGGAAAAGAATCATAACCCAGACTGACAAATACTCCAAAACTGTGGGCAAAGCATAGGAGATTCTATTTAGTCAGAAAATGAAAGTACATGAACATACATGTTTATATACACATCTAATAACTAATATAATATGTATGTCATTTATTTTTAGTTATATATTATATTTTATATAATGTATGAAATTTAGGTAATATATTATATATGTTATATATATTTCAACACATATTGAAAAACTATTTCCAAAATGCTTAAGTGCTAATAACTAAAGAATGAGATTGACCCATGGACAAAGCCAAAGGGAAGTAAGATTGAGGGTGGGAGGAAGGGGTGGGCGGGGTGGGAGAAAGTGCTGGTAAGAAATTGGAGACAACTGTATTTGAACAACAACAATAAAATTATTTTTAAAAGAATTAAATTAAAACCATATTTTCTTTTTTGTTTCCATCTTCCTTTTCTTCTCTTTTATTTTTGTTGATGTTCAAGTACAGTTGTCTCAATTCCCCCCTCCCCACTCCCCTCCCAACCCCAGCCATCCTCCCTTCCCACCAGCAATCCTAGCCCCTTTTGGCTTTGTCCATGTGTCCTTTACACATGTTCCTTGACAACCCTTTCCTCCCCCCCCATTATCTTGTCTTACCGCCTCTCTGGTTACTGTCAGTTTGTTCTGAATTTTCAGGTCTCTAGTTGTATTTTGCTTGCTTGTTTGCTTTGTTGATTACTGTATTTTTCAGACCATAAGATGCACATAGGTTTTAGAGGAGGAAAACAGGAAAAAAAATTTGAAGCAAAAAATGTGGTAAAATATTTAATAACATGATATTTCACCAATGTAAATGTAAACAGAACTCAACAGTGGCATTAACAGCCATTATTCCTCCCAAATTTGGAGGGGGGGAAGGTGTGTCTTATAGGCCAAAAAATATGGTAGATTCCACTTATAGATGAGATCATATCGTATTTGTCCTTCACTGCCTGGCTTGTCTCACTTAGCATAATGTTCTCCAGTTCCATTCATGCCATCACAAGGGATAGAAGCTCCTTCTTTATTTCTGCTCCATAGTATTACATCATGTAAATGTATCATAGTTTTTTTGATCCTTTTATTGATGGGCAGTTAGGTTGTTTCTAGCAAGTGGCTATTATAAATTGTGCTGCTATGAACATTGGGGTGCATAGGTTCTTTTTAATTAGTGTTTTGGGATTATTTGGGTATAATCCCAGCAATGGAATTGCTGGGTCAAAAGATAGTTCCATTTTTAGTTTTCTGAGGAAATTCCATACTGTTCTACACAGTGGCTGCATCAGTCTGCATTCCCACCAACAGTGCACTAGGGTTCCCTTTTCTCTGCCTCCTCTCCAAGACTTGTTGTTTGCTGGTTTGTTTATGATGGCCACACACAAGAATAAATTTAAAATGCATTAAAGACTTAAATAATGGACCAAAACCCATTAAAATCTAAAAAGAAAATATAGGCAGTAAAATCTCAGAGATTGCTCATAGTAATACTTTATCTGATATATCACTCCAGGCAAAGGAAGCAAAGGGAAAAATAAACAAATGGGACTGAATCAAACTGAAAAGTTTTTGCACAGCAAAGGAGACCATTAAGATAATAAAATGACAACCCACAGAATGGGGGAGTATATTTGTTAATATATCTGATAAGAAGTTAATATTTAAAATTTATAAAGAATTTACAAATCTCAACACACACACACAAAAAAAAAAAACAACAACAACAATCCAATTAAAAAATGAGCAAAGGACCTGAATACACACAACTCCAAAGCACAAATACAGATAGCCAATAGATATATGAAAAAAACTCAATGTCATTAGTCATCAGAGAAATGCAAATTAAAACCACAATGAGATATTACCCCATACCTGTCAAAATCATTATCATTAACAAACAAGTCCTGAAAAAGGATTCAATAATAACTTTATCAGCTTCAATTCTAGCTTAATATTTATAATATTATTTATCTTACATTATTTTATCTACTTTATAAGAGTATTTAGATTATTTTATAGTCTAATTTCCTATTTCACCTACTTCCTAGAGGTTGTCTAAAATTACCAACTTATATACAAGTTGAAATTTGTAAGTCATGTACATAGAGCTATTATAATATTCTTTAATGTGATATGCATGAATAGTCATTTATCATGGTAACTTTGTCACATTTGATGAATATTTGTTGCCTAATGATATTTTACATGCAATAAAATCATAATTAAATATAATTTTTGTAAAGCCATAGAAAAATTATATCATCTTTAAAAAAATTAGCATGTAATCCAAAAAGCTCTTTAATGGAGAATAGTTTACTCTGTTGTTAATCTGAAGTTATTCATATCAAAACTACGTTGTAATGGTAGACAGAGATGGCAGCTTTAAAATGATCTTTGTGAGTGAAAAAGCAAAAATTCTAAGCATTTAAAAAATATCTCATTTTCATATAACAATAGAAAATGAGTATTTAGTAGGGAGCATGTATACAAGCAACACACATTAAAAGATTTAGGTATTTCCAAAATACAAAATGTAAGACATTTTTGCCAAGGAATTGATTCTAAGAAATTAGTATGAAAAACTAGATTTCATACTGATTCTGCTACAAGGAAACCATCATCTTAGCATTAAATAATATGGCAAAATTAGCCAGGTTCTTGTCAAAACAAGAAGAAAAATCAGTACAAAATAAGGAGAACTACGACCCACGACTTCATTTAAATAAAAGTTTTATAAATTTTACTGGGGATATGGCACCCTCAAAACATTATAGGCAATGTACTGTGAGGTATTACTTCCCTTTAAAGAAAGTGTTCTTAGCTAAGTTTATTTTACAAGTTATGAATTGATGTTTCCTTCCGTCACAATGAGAGAGTATTAATTAAACATACCTCTCACATGATTGGAACATCTAAGGCAAAAGTAATGTTAGTCACAGAGAGATACAAGGATGCAAATATCATTTGGGATTTCTCTCTCCATCTTCAGATAAACACAGCAAGCATCATGGCCATTGGCAGTCTAACTTCACTTTTCTATTTTTTCAAACAACTCCATAAGGTAGGGCTCTTCTTCCCAGAAACCTGTCGACTCCCCAAAGGTAACTCTGGTTTGATTAGGTTTGATTACATTGAACCAGCCACTGTGGTCAAAAAGAAAGGGTGTTTTGGTTGTATGTTATCCCTGTGGTGGGAGTGATTCTCACAGAAATTAATTAATTAATCAATAATTCATTGATTATAAATAAATAAATAAAAGTTTTCAGGTAATCACCGAAAAAAGGACAAACATAACAAATTATATCTGTCTTTTACAGACTTCATCTTCCTATTTTTCTAACCATTAGTTACCACCTTCAACAGGTTTTGATTAACAATGAGTAAATAGAAATTGTTTTTTCTTAATACAAGTACTACATTTATAGTTTCTTTTTCTCTTATATTGCCACAAGTCAAAGTAACAATTTCACCAGTCACATTTCAAGTCAAATATTGTGTATAAATAATTAAAGTGATATAGATGCATTTGAAAACATGTTTAAACTTTTATCTTTATTTCTACTTCATCACATTCTTCTGTTGTAAATGAATGTGTTTTATTTTCATAGCAAGCCAATTGTTATATCATGATAAAAATCTTTTAGCATTTTCTTTCCCTGTTTTTATCTAGAACACATGGACTTTCTAATAAATGATGGAATATTATGTAGCAAAAAGGAAAAAGGAGCTCCTACCTTTTCTGAAAGCATGGATGGAACTGGAGAGCATTATGCTAAGTGAAAAGGCCTGGTGATGAAAGACAAATACCATGTGATATCACCTATAAGGAGAACCTAATCAACAAAACAAATAAGCAAGCAAAATATAAACAGAGACCTTGAAATTAAGAACAAACTGACAGTAACCAGAGGGGAGGTGAGAGAAGATAATGGGGGGAAAAGGAGAAAGGTTGTCAAGGAACACGTATGAAGGACACATGGACAAAACTAAAGCAGGGCAGGATTGAGGGTGGGAGGTGGAGTGGGTCTGGCAGTGGAAAGTGGTGGCAGGGAAATGGAGATAATTGTACTTGAACAACAATCTAAAAATCACTGAAAAAATTACAAATAAAAAGAAAAACATATTACTTTTGTTAAAGATATAACTTCTGGTACAAAGAGGTATAAAACAGCATCCAATATGTTCTGAATGTCTTAAAAATGAATAAACAGTGTCAAATGTTACTTGACTTAGAGTAATTAAACATCAATCATCAAAACTATATCTACCATCATAAAAAGCTACCAAATATTTTTATAAGAAAACTTCCATGGTGTAGGGTAAATGAAAGAAAAGTTTCTAGCCCCACTCAAAGAAGATATTGTCTCTTCTTTCTTCAAGAATTTTTAAATGAATATTTTATCCTACAGTTTTCTGATACACTCTGATCTCATGGTGTCAGCACAACACACAAACAAAAAAAAATCAATGTAAAGGGAGTTTATGGTAGGTGTATAAAGCTCAATAATTGATATAAATTACCAAGCATGTTGCAATGAAGCAGAACCTTTTCAGAAATTGAACTTCAAATGTTGAATATTTAAAGATTTTGAATAGATATATTAATAAAGAAGAGATGTCTGAAAACATGCTAAGTCACTAGAATAAGAACTTGTTCAACACAGTAATTACTCTGACTGATCAAGAAATAGTTTTCAGGGACATGATTAATATTTACCATGAGGTTTTTAGTAAGAGAAAACTAGACAATGTCAACATTTAATGTATGTTGTTTATAAGTGATTTTTTTATTTATACATGTATTTAACAATGAATGAATATTTTAATTTCTCTTATTTCTTTTACCTAGAGTGTAATAAATGTATTCTACTTTGATTGGTTGTGTGTGAGGTATAATATCTAATGTGAAGTACGATAAATCCATTTGGATTTTAATTTTGATGGTGTTGATCGAATTTTTCCTCCCACGGGTTTTGCTTTATTTGCAAGATACAATTTTCCATTTAATTAAAAACAGTTTTGAGATTTAATATTGTTCTAGGAAGCAGGAGTAGATAAGGTCAAATGTACTATATGTAATAGACTGCATATATTTTAGGTAACATATTGTAGTTAATGGTATTTCCTGCCACAGTTTCTGTTAATGGTATTTCCTGCCACAGTTTCTGTACTCCACATACCAAAGATATTCTTAATTCATCATAAAAATATAAACATATTCAAAATAATCATTTTTAAAGAGTGACAATGAACCTCAGTGTTGAGTGAAAATAAGTGAGCTGAGATTAAAAACATCACTATGATGTTCAACCCTGAAAATGTACTAAGAGAGTAGATTTCAGATGTACTCATCACACTTACAAACAAAAAAATAACTGTGAGGAGATGATACGTAAATCAGCTTGACTAGCAATCATTGCACTCTCAATATATATATCAAATCATATTATTAATATATACCTTAAATATATATTTTTATTAAACATATAAAACATTATTACAGAAAAATTACCTAATTTCAGAAGTAGACTGAGTGATTTTTAAGTGAACTCTTTAATATGATATTTTTTGTTTGGGAAAAATATAAACATTTAACATTAATTTTAAAAAATATCTATGATTCCAGCCTTGGCTGGGGTGGCTCAGTGGACTGGGGGCCAGCCTGTGAACCAAAAGGTTACTGGTTTGATTCCCAGTCAGGGCACATGCCTGGGTTGCAGGTCAATTGGGGGAGCAGAAGGGACAACCACACATTGATGTTTCTCTACCTTTCTTTCTCCCTCCCTTGCCTTCTTTTTAAAAATAAGTAAACAAAATCTTTAAAAAAACACAATTATGATTCCAATACTTTTTGAAAAGGAAATCATTGAATATAGAGTAGTATAATGAGTAGGAGTAACTAGAGGGCAAAATACTTTTTCCTCAGATAATTTCTCATTTTGATTTAATATGTATTGCATAATATAATGGAAAACATTATAATGATAATTTTAATGAAACATTAATTTTGATTGTATTTTTAATATCATAGTCATAATTTAGCCATAATGCATAGTAAGAAGTTCTAGTGAATATGAACATTTTAAGCACAATCAGATTTTATGTTTTATATGTCAAATATGAGTTTGGTCATATTTAGTATATAAATTTCCTATTAAAATGTTCCTAATAAAGAACAACAAATCATCACTAAAGTCAATGGTGCACATATACTATATTCTTCATAATTTTCAACAAATAAATAAATTTAAAATATAAAAATTGCATATATTAACAATTTCTTTATAACACCTTTATACAAATCAAAAATTACATCTCATTTCTTCTAAATTATGTCCTTCCACAATTAGTATTTTTAGATGAAGCAAAGAATAATGGGTATTAATCTTTATTTTTGGCAAATATATCCAGTAAGCAACTCATTTGTCACTCAAAATATTCAAACCAGTTTCCAAAATTTAATTTATTAATGAATTTGCCTAGGCAGAGATGAGTGAGAAGGAGGCCAGCTACCCACTTTAAAAATATTGATTACTGTAATGTACCCCAGAAAAAAAGGGCGCATTTCAATAAAAATTTAATAAAAAGTGAAACAACAGAGGAGGAATGTATCTAAATATGTTACTATTAAACAATATAAACTAGCCCTGACGAGTGTGGCTCAGTTGTTTGGGAGTCATTCTGCAAGTGGAAAGGTCCCAGGTTTGCTTCCTGGTCAGGACACAAATCTGCCTTACAGGTTTGGTCCCTAGTTGGACACATAGGAGAGGAAACTTATTGATGTTTCTCTCTCATGTCATTGTTTCTTACTTTCTCTCCCTTTCCCCTCTCTCTAAAAATAAATAAGTAAAATCTTAAGAATATGCACTAAAACAAGTATATTTCGTAACTTTTATACACATAGCAGAAATTTCTTGAACCATCGGCCAGACACACAATTCATATATTGCAATCTTTACTATATCCTTAGCAAATGCTCTTGTTAGCAATATTTTACTAATAACAAATTTAGGCTTAAAAATTATAAACCTTTTTCAAGATCAAATAATTAGGTGACCAAGTATAGTCTTATACTTAGTATTAAGTGATACCAAACAATTTTTCTTAACCACCATTAACATTTGGCTTCTACTGGAAAATTCTGATTATAGAGATGTATTTATTTAAGAATAAGGCCTTTGACTAGGTATTGGGTTGGCCAAGAAGTTCATTCAGTTTTTTCTATACTATGCCTCTAGTAGTGTTTAGTTGTCTTTAATTTCATTTGAAACAATTTTGTTAGATTATACTGTGACTGCTGTCATATCAGTGTGCACTTAAAAAACTTATCAAAATTACTTAAAATTGTGCATCTTATTTAAAATTGAACATGAAATAAAATATGCAACATTTTCAGTGTATTATGCTTTATTATTTCAAACAAAGTAAAAATGCAACTAAAATACACACAAAAATACTTGTATAGTGTATAGAGAAGGTGCTGTGACTGACTGAATGTGTCAAAAGTGGTTTGAGAACTTTCTTGGTACTATTGATATTTTGACCAAATAATTCTCTGCTGTGAGGCTGTCTTATGCACTGGACAATGTTTAGCAGCACCCTTGGCCTCTACCCACTGGAATCCAATAGCAGGAGATAGCTAACATACTCAAAATATCAAAATAAATGAAGTTATTGGTAAAATGAAAATATGTCTGTTATGGAAAAAACATAGCAGACTTTTTGGCCAGCCCGATAGTTACTAATGAGGAGAAAGAACTAGAGATGTGAAGAACTGGAGGTTCCAGGCAAAAGAAACAACCTGAACAAAGGGAGGGGAAGAAAAACAGCATCTTAAGGATTTGAGGGACACACTATAGAAAGGAGCCTGGCTTTATTTGTAGGTTATTTTGTACCACCACTGAATGCTCTTAAAAAGAGAGATAACATAGTAATATCAAGCAGAGTCTAGATAGTCACAACAGAGCTCTGGGTCAGAGATGAACATTTGGAAAGAAGACCAGTGCAATATGATATAACTGCTAGTAATTTAAGAAAGAGCATTTGGAAGAATTTGTAAGAAATTACTTGCAGCAAACAAGGAGAAGGGAACCAAGCTTATCAGCAATTTGTCAATCTTGATTTCTTCTGAAGAATGTTCTCCCTCCTCCTCCCCTTATATAATTTCTTCACTCTTCTCAAACCACAGGCTCCCTCTTTCTCTTATTTTCAACTACTGACCTTAACTCATGCATCGGAAAGAGGGAAAGAAGGAAAAGGAGAGAGGAGAGAGAGGAAGGAGGAAAAAAGTCACCAGTTCATAACCTGCTTATCTTCTCTCTTTTAATTCAGAAATATTCATTGTCTTGCTAGTAGATACAATCCCTCCTTTATTTCCCAGTTTGAAACCACATAACATTCTTAGAGAGCTCTTTGCCATCCATTTTGTCCTCTACCTAAATATACAACTCTTTCCATCAGCACTCATCTCAAAACAAACAAAAAATACGCACAAGAATGTAAATATCTCTTGACAAGATATCCTGATTCATATTTTTTAACATTTATTTTTTAATGCTTTCTGATCTTGATGTTTTTGCATTATCGCCCCTTCCATCTGCAGTCACTTTCATCATACATCCCGTACTTCCAAATTTTCTCTGGTAAGATCTATTGACAATAAACTCTTTCAGGTTTTTGTTTGGCTGAAAATAGCTTTATTTTACACATGTTCTTGGAAGTTAGGGTCTTTGGATATAGAATTTTCCAAGAATGCTTGAAGATCAGGGACTCTGGATATAGAATTCTAAATGAACAGTTAATTTCTTATAGCACAGTATAGATAATATTTCACTCTGGCCTCCACGTTTGGGTTACTACATCAGCTGTTATTACAATAATACTCCACTTTTAAGTTTTATGCTTTCCCTCAGTCTCTTTAGTACACTGTTCTTTACTTTTACCATAATGTTTTTAATACAATTTTTAAAGGTAACTTTGGGGTCCTTGGACCTGCTTATATGGTGCAGGACAACAACTTGGCAAATACTGAGTGATTTTCTCATTAGATACAATTTTTTTCTACTTTCAATCACTCCATTATTGCCTCCTGGAACTTTTATTAAACATGCCAC
>PVKM010042119.1:0-12912 GCA_004027735.1 Carollia perspicillata | reverse complement strand
CGTGACCTTGCAGGTTCCTGCCAAGCTCACCCTCTGGTCAGCATGGGGAAGTCTCCACCGCAGGATGCCACAGAGAACTTCAGGGCCCCCAAATCTTCAGATTTTTTTCTGGTAGTTTCCCGAAGGAAAATTTTCAGGTTGAGAGGGAGAAGGATCAGTTTTAATAGCTTATGACTAATTGCATAAATATATTTATACTTGAAGCCAATTCACTGTTCAAACATGAATCTCCCTCAATGCCTCATTAAAAACTAAACTTAGTAGAAAATATATTCTGTCTGAGGATGAAAGCTTTAGACAGTGACAGCTCACTACGATGCCATTTTTTAAAATCCTCACTCAAGCATATATTTATTGATTTTAGAGAGAAAGCAAGGGAGAGAGAGAGACAAACATCAGTGTGAGAGAGAAACTTTGATCAGTTGCCCCCCCTACGTGCCCCAACCAGGGACTGAACCTGCAATCCACGCATGTGCTTTGACTGGGAATCGAACCTGTAACCTTTTGGCATATGGGACGATGCTCCAACAAATTGAGCAACCTTGCCCAGGCACCACAATGTCATTTCTTCTGTCATCATCCACAAAGCCATCACTGTTAGGAACAGGAGTTAGCCCAGCAGGGCTTATCTCTGGCCCGTCACCTGCCATTTACTCCTCCTGAGTCCTCAGGCTGATCTGTACCTTAAATACAAAGGCATCTGTTCTTCTGGGTGCCTCAGAGGCCTGAAGGGACGCACATTGCATCCAAGGTCCGATGTAGGCAGCCGGACACAGTGTTCAGTGGGCAGGTCCCCTGATGGACAGGAGCTGTGTCTGGAGAGGGTGGGGCATCTGCCCTCAGGTCTGTGAAGAGCCTCAGGAACACCCAGCTGTGCTGGAATGAGTCTCACCACCCAACAAGTCCTCCAATTTTTCTTTCCATACTGTGTGTCTCCTCCGAGCAGAGCCATTTCTTTGCACCAGACTGCTCCTGTTACAGGGGTGTCTACCTCCTTGGTCTCCCTGATAAATCGTAGGCTCCTTAGTTGCTGGGCCCATTGAATTCTCTAGATTCCGAATCTCTGGGATTCCTGCACTGTGCCTTAAATAAAGTTGGTTCTCAGGAGTTTCAGTGGTTGCATGGATGCATGGATGAATGATCCAGCTTTGCTTTTTATATTTATTACAAGTTAGAGGGAGAATTACCTACCTCCCTGACACCCCAAAATCCAAATTTCTCACCATATAGACCTGAAAGTTCTTTTAAGAACTAAAATCTCCTGGCAAGGAAGGCAGAGCTGAGAGAAAGGGAAGGGAATTGACACCCTCTTTTCCTCCGGGTCCTGAGCTGGGACCTCCACCCGGGCCATCTTTTTAAAGTCTCATTGCAAACCTGGGACAGGTTCACCTGATGTTCAGCTGTGCACACCAGCAGGGTCCTCTGAGGGTTGCTGTTAGCAACACCCCTATGCCCCAAGCCTGCAGAATTGTCACCTTACTCCTGCCCTGCCCTCAGGTATAGTGAGGATGGAGGCCATTAGACTTACAAATGTTCTCTCTCCCATGCGATCACATAGCAGTGCCCCACAGCAGGCCTGTCATTTGTCAAACCCTGAGATACCCAGACAGTTTTATTTCTTTCAAAGAAAGGTTAAGCAAATCAAGTTTTCACAGCCCACAGCTGATCTACTGACAGGCACAAATTGCTTAAGGAGAATTCATCTCACTGTGGATACAATCTATCAGCATGGAAATAGTTTCTCAGCATCTCCTTCTAGGAGCAAGGGACGGAGGCAGCAGAAAGGCAAAATGCACTTCCAACCCCGCCAGGCTCTCCACTGCTGGGCCCAGGCTGTGCTGCAGGAACTCCTTGAGGGCAGAGTGCTTCTTGTTTACGCTGGTATCCCAGCCCTCCCTCTATGTACTCAGCATGAGTCTCAAATGGAAGAAGGCAAGGGTGACTATCTGCTGAGTTGCATTAAGATTTAGGTGACTCCTAAACCGTGTATGGCACAAGCATGAAAATGTGTCCCTGCTTTCCTGACCTCTGGTGGGCCCCCCGCTGTGCTCCTCACCTCTCACCCCTGCTATAGCCCCATAAGGGTCCCCCCTCACCCTACAGCCCAGTGGCAGCCCAGCCCTTCACAAATCCTGGCTTTGCCCCCCTTCCCCGCCGCCTCCCCCACACTCTGCTATTCCCACCACCCTCACTGGAGGCCATCGACTCCTCCACCTGGGCAGCAGGTGCTCCCTGGTGTCTTCCCTTTCCCATGACTTTTGGATGCTACCAGACCCTATGAGGTGTCTCCTGTGACTTTGTCTTCCTCGTCTGTGGTTACTGGACTGGTGCTATAATTGCACCTGAGCTATGTCCAGCTTCTCACCAGGCTCACAGGATCCAGAGAAGACCTGGTCTAGGGCCATGCTGGCCAGGAGGGGACCAGCTGACCAGAAGGCCCTCTCCGGCCATATTGAGCCCAGAAATAGGGAGCAGGAAGCAAGATGGCAGAGCTAAACTGTTCTCTGGACATAGCGAGAAGCCCATCATTCCACGGCTGAGTGATGGATGTTGCCTCCCCAAGGGGCTATTCTCAAAGAGCATGTCCCCATTCTTTCAATTAAACAAACTGGAATTTGGCTCTGTGGCTTGAGTGAGAGGGATGAAACAGAGTGCCCAAGCAGTCACCGCCACTTCTTTCTTGTGATCCCCTGCTCATACCAAAAGTCTGGTTTAGTGGTGAGATTGCTCCTTTCTGCCACCTCAGGCACAAAGGAGGGTAGCAGACCAAGGGCAAGGCAGGGCCTGGAGGAGTCAAAAGATAAGCAGTGTTACATTAATGAGTCAAGAGAGTGTCTGGGGCAAGAAGGTACAGTTGGTTCTGGAGGATAAAACAGATGAGACACACGTAGCAAAGATGCTGGGTTTGGGGAAGAAGAGAGAGCTTTTCTGTCCTAGGACGTGTCCGAATGCAGGGAAGGTTGGTTGTGATCAAGAAATGACTCCCATCTGCCATTCTCTGCAGAGACCTGTATGAAGGCACCAGTCGCTCTGCGGTGCTGGACTGTCATTGCTGTGGCCACCACCCACTGTGGAACTGCAGCAGATGTCAGCTGGGTTCCACATGTCTCACTTACAATCTGAAAAAGCCCCGAGTTGGTTCTTGTCATGGGCTGACTTGTATCCTCAAAAGGATATGTCGAAGTTTTAAACCCTGTACCTGTGGATGCAATCCTTTTTTGGGAATAGGGTCTTGGTAGATGTGGTCAAGTTAAGACGTGGTCAGCAGGATGGGCTCTTATTCCAATACGACTGATGTCCTTATAAGAAGAGCAAAATGCCCATGTGAAGACAGAAACACAGAGAGAATGCCAAGGAAGATGGAGGAAGATACTATAGTGATGCACCCATAAGCCAAGGAGCCCCACAGGTTGCCAGCCACCAGCAGAAACTGGAAGGTTCTACCCAAATGGTGTGGAGAATCTCAGAATTAAATATCAATTGATGTACCTCCCTATCCCTTTACTCCCTGCTTTCCCCCCTATATTTAAGCCAAAATAAAAGAAACCTCTAGTGCCACCAGGCATTTTGTCACACCTAAACCAGAGAAAAAAATGTCAAAATCCTGGCTTATGCACTTCATACCAGACCGAAACAAAAAATACCTATTTTAGGCACAAAATGAGAACAATGGGAAGGATCTGGAGCTTCCTGCCTCACCCCAGCCCTCGCCCCAACCCACAGCTAGGTTGCGGCCCAGCCCCACACATTTCACACCAGAGGACGTTGGATTGGCACAGACCTCCTAAGCAGTTAGTAGCTTTCCACCTGGTGATGTCACAGGCACACAGAGCAATTTCCCATGGCGTCTAGGGAGGCAGCATGACTTGGTTCGTTTGGCTAAGATGAGATATCATGGGCACAATGATACTGCTATTTATCAAACTACATTTTTGTCTGCTTTTAGGTAAGGTCTTGAATTGTTTGATGAAGGATCCAAGAACTGAAATGATGGGGAAGAGATAAGACATTTTACTTAAAAACTAATTTTCATCTCAGGTCCAAGTGCAAAACTATAGCTCCAGCAATACTATGTTTCAAGTCCAAGCACCCTATGGTAAGAGTGCCTCAGGTTCACCTTCTGTTTCATAACATGTTTGAAGCATTTTGTCAGAAACAACCATTATCTAAGGTGGAATGATGACAGCTCAATTATATTGTTAGTCTCACAATGAAGAACGGAAATAATGATTCACAGGAAAAGACAGATAAATTTACTTGTTCCAAATTACAGATCCTCCATGGTGGATCAAGAGCTTATTAGGATATTCTTATTTGAAGACAAGGTAATTCAAGATAATGGTGGTGCCATTTCAACTAATCATTGTCATGATTGTGGATTCTCAGAAGCCTCCTGGCTGGTGAGACAGAAACAACTACTTCTTTAGTGTGTGTGCTTTGTGTGTTATGTGTCTTGTGTGTATGGTAGATGACTGGTGTTTATATGTGTGTCTTGTGTGTTGTGTGTATCTCATGTGTTGTGTGTGTGCTGTGTCGTGTGTGTGGTATGCTCTGCTTATGTGTTGCATGTGTATTGTGTATTTGTGTATGTGGTTTGTCTTGTGTGTTGTATATTTGTATGCTGTGTTTGTGTGTGTCTGTGTATATCATGTTTGTCTTGTGTGTTTGGTGTGTGTAGCATGTCGGTATGTGTATTATATGTTGTGTGCTGTGTCTTGATAGTGCATTGTATGTGTTGTGTGTGGATGTGTGTGCACATGCTATCTTCCAGGTTAGGTTATCCAGGTGCCTTTAGAAAGCTCAGTCAAGAATCATTTGCACACACATGTCAAGTGCCCACTGAACACCTGCCCTTCTACACTATGGGGATGTTATTTAACTTGTCCATTGTTGGGCAAAAAAGGCAGAAACTTAAGATTTTTAATCATCATAAAATTAGTGTTTGCTGTGGCAAATGAGGCAGTAAGTGTGCCTTAGTAGCCGTGTGGATGGGAGCAGCAATATCAATAGGAGTGCAAATGTGTTCTTTGCTGGAGAGGGCACTCGGGAGTATAAATGCTGCTGACTTTTTGGCAGAAAGAAACATGGGGTGGACAAGTCAAAAACTAGTGAAATCAACAGAAAACTGTACTTGAATAACAATTAAAATTAAAAAAAGAAAAAATCTAATGAAATCATGTATGTGTAGAGGTGGGTGAGAATGAAGTGAATGGGGTAAGGGAATATATCTTTTTATATTTTTTTTAAATTTTTAATTACAGTTAATGATGATATGCTCAAAATAAAATGAAATAATCAAGGATTACGGGTAAAACACTACACTGAATACAAACAAAAGCAGTAAACCTTACTGTGTTTCAAATGACTCCACAGTGAAGAAAGAAATAGAGCCAACATAAGTAACTTCAAAGTCTTAGTTTGAGGGATGAGGGGAGGAGCTGCAAGCCAACCTTGAAGTCTTAGCAGGTTTGTTTCTCATGGTGCAGTGGATGTGGATGGTCTGACACTCTTCTGGGTATGTTACAGGACAGAACAAATGATCGAGCATACTGATTTTATTAGAAGCCAGTGTCCTCAGTGTTAGAAAGAGAGATAAAATTCTGGGATGGGAGAAGGCAAGGAAGGACCCTGTATCATAGTTTATGGGAATCACTATGAACCCTTAGAATAAGAATTAGAAGTAGTATTTTCTAATGAAAGGGCCTAGAAGCAATGACAACCCAAGACAACAAATATATTTCATATGAATATCTTGGTTTCCAAGTTCTGTTCCATACTGAAAGGAACCACAGCTTGTTGGAGAAATGACAGATTCCAGAGAAGGGGCAGCAAAAGGACAAGACAAGTCTGGAACGTCTTGGGCCAGAAATCAAAGGAAGTGCTAAACAAAAAAAGGATATATCCAAAGGACATAAAAGTCAGCCTAAAGAGACTTCCTACCGGCAAAAGCTGGGACAATTAACTATGTAAAAATGAATAATAACAGTAATGGATTATAAAGCATTGAATAAAATAAGAATCCATGAGTCTGCCTTGAGAGAAAGTTCAGGAAGAGAAATAAGAAAGGAAGGAAATGAAAGAAGAAAGAGAGGAAGGGATGAAGGGAGGGAGGAAGAAATGAAGGGAGGAAGGATTACTTACAGTAAAATGCCAACAAATTTAGAATGGACAAATTTAGAAAATCACCATGTTGTAAACACCATGTGGATATTTAACTCAGGCAACAGTCATCAATAGAAGCTAAAATTATTCAGCAAATTGTGATGAGGAACAATACATTTACATGGTTTCAAAGTAATCCTTTCCACATATACAAATTATTCACCAATCATGAAGGGAAAAAATAGTAACTCTACAGAGATAATAACTGGCAGATGTCATCTTAACCAAATGATCGGAGTTAAGATTACCAGTAATGAGTAGTATATCAACATCACTGATGTCTCTTGAAAACAACATACTGAGAAAAACCCAATATCATTTGTGGAATATTTCAGCCCAAAAAACATAACCTGAATCTAATCATGAAGAAACATCAGACAAATCCAAATTGAAGAACATCCTACAAAATAATTTGTCTGTATTCATAAAAAATAACAGTGTCATAGGGACAAAGAAAGGCTGGAGGACATTCCAGGTTAACAGTGACTAAAACAAACAAATAGCAAAACAACCACAAACGAAATGAAACCCAACAATTAACATTGCATAACCCTGGGTTGGGCCCATTTCAAAATTGCTTTGAAGAACATTATTGGGTCAGCAGTCCTTATATGTTCTTTGACATTCTTTTTGTTTTTAAATTATTTTATTGTTGTTTAATTACAGTTGTCTGCATTTTCACTCCACCACTTCCCCTGATATTCTTTAAGCAATGTGGACTACATATTTGGTAATAGTTTGATGTCAGTGTTGGACTTCCTGACTTTGATATTCATGCTGGGGTTATACAAAAGAAACTCTGAATTCAGGGATGTTATATCAGCAACTCACTCTCCAGTGGTTCAGTAGAAAGATAGATAGGCAGATACAATATATGTCAGACAGACAGACATATAGTGCAATACAAAAATCTTTGGGCCCTTCCTGGTGTGGTTTAGTAGATTGAGTGACAGCCTGTGAACCGAAAAGTTGCTGGTTCAATTCCCAGTCATGGCACATGCCTGGGTTGCAGGCTGGGTCCCCAGTTGGGGCATGCATAAGGCAACCAGTTGATGTATCTTTCCAGCTCTTTCTCCTTTTCTCTAAAAATAAATGAGTTCCAGCCAAGATGGAGGCATAGGTAGAAACCCTTTGCTTCCTCACACAACCAAAAGGAAGATAACAACCAATCTAAAAAGAATAAACAACCAGAAGTGCCAGAAAATCAAACTGCATGGAACTCTGACAACCAAGGAGTTAAAGAAATATTCACTAGATGGGTAGGGGAGATGGAGATGGGAAACTGGGTGGGTCCACAGCAGGGCAGAGGACAGAGGGGAGAAGGCGGTGGACCACGTAAGGAGGCTGGTTGGCTTAGGAGACCGGTAGCACCGGAGGCAGGGCTGGCTGACAGGAAACTAAAGACAAGCTAGCTGTAAACTGCTGCAGGGGTTGCCAAGGTGGGAGAAACTCTGTTTTACATGATGGAGTTCTTCGAAAGTGGGACTAGAGCCAAGCAAGCAAACTTTATTGTTCCCTCTCCAACCCCTCCCCCACAGACAGCGCCACAACCACAGCAAAGAGAGTTGCTCCACCCTGGTGAATACCTGAGGCCCCGCCCCTTACCACATAACAGGTGCACTGAGACAAAGAAATATGGCCCAAATGAAAGAATAGATCAAAACTACAAGAGCTAAGTGATGAGGGGATAGCCAATATATCTGATGCAGAGTTTAAAACACTGGTAATCAAGATGCTCACAGAAGTGATTGAGCTCGGTCACAAAACGAAGGAACAAATGAAGGCTACCCAAGTGAAATAAAGCAAAATACACAGAAACCAACAGTGAAGGGAAGGAAACTGGGACTCAAATCAATGATCTGGAACAAAAGGAAGAAATAAACATCCAACAGGAACAGAATGAAGAAACAAGAACTCAAAAAAATGAGGAGAGGCTTAGGAACTTCCGGGACAATTTTAAATGTTTCAACATCCTAATCATACGGGTGCCAGAAGGAGAAGAACAAGAGCAAGAAGTTGAAAACTAATTTGAACAAATAATGAAGGAAAACTTCCCCAATCTGGTGAAGGAAACAGACTTCCAGGAAGTCCAGGAAACCCAGAGAGTTCCAAATAAATTGGACCCGAAGATGAACACACCGAGACACATCATAATTACATTACCCAAGGTTAAAGATGAGGAGAGAATCTTACAAGAAGCAAGAGAAAAGGAAACATTTACCTACAGGAAATGTAGGTAAATGTACTTCCTGACAGGTAAATGTACTTACCTGATGGGAGTTCCCGTCAGACTCTCAGCTGATTTCTCAAAAGAAACTTTGAAGGCAAGAAGGAGCTGGAAAGAAGTATTTGAAGTCATGAAAGGCAAGGACCTACATCCACAATTACTCTATCCAGCAAGCTATCATTTAGAATGGAAGGGCAGATAAAGTGCTTCCCAGATAAGGTCAAGTTAAAGGAGTTCATCATTACCAAGCCCTTATTATATGAAATGTTAAAGGGTCTTATTTAAGAAAAAGAAGAAGATAAAAAACTATGAACAATAAAATGACAACAAACTCACAACTATCAACAACTGAACCTAAAAAAACCCTGAAAATAAAAACTAAGGAAATAACTAGAACAGGAACAGAATCAGAAAAATGGACATCACATGCAGAGTTTTCAGTGGGGAAGGGGAGGGGAAGAATAGGGGAGAAAGGTACAGGGAATAAGAAGCATAATTGGTAGGCATAAAATAGACGGGGAGAGGTTAAGAATGGTATAAGAACAGAGAAGTCAAAGAACTTATATGTACAACCCATGGGCATGAACTAAGGTGTGGGGGGAAGCTGGAGGATTGGGGGGTTCAGGGTATGGGGATATAAAAGGAGAAAATTGAAAAAACTGTACTAGCACAATTAATAAAATATGCTAAATAAATAAATAAATAAAATCTTAAAAATAAAATCTCTGGGACACCAACCACAGGGACAATGAAAGAGTTCATTACTCTTGAAAGAGAACACTTTGAACTTCAATAAGAAAAATCAAAATTGCAGACCATATTTCATTCAATCCACAAACTATAATATGCTCTTTATTAAGTCTATCTAACTCTATATGTTTCTATATACCTAATTCCCTGTTTCTATCTATCTGTCTGTCTATCCATCCATCCATCTATCTATACATTCATCCTTCTGCTTCACTGCAGAATGGGACCTCTAGAGCAAGATGGAATTTTGGTTATAAAATATGTAGGAAGTTATATTTTAGGGTCACAGCTGCAAATTTGGCCTGGAAATATACCATACAGAAGCAAGCCTTTTAAAAGGACCTGCCAGGAGCCATATTTATCTCAGGGCCACTGGGCACTGAGATTCTCCTTTTCCATCTCCAACACAATACCTTTGGCTTACCTAGTGACCTGCTTTGAACTGACTACAACCAAAGGTCTAAGTTTCCAAAATTTAAATAATAGCTAAGTTGGGCTTCAGTCTGACCATAAGTAGTTTGAGAGTGCCTCTGGCTAAAAGTATCTCCATAAGTGCATGGATCCTACATTTTTATTAGCTGTATTTCTCTTAGCTCTCTTTTTTATACCAAAATACATTAGGTACCTCATTAAAAAGTGATTATTGGACTTGTATTTATTTCCAACTTTTAAGGACTTTGATCTGTAATTTGTCCCTTTAGTCTCTGTGGCTTGGAGTCCTTCCTCCCTCCTACCTTTTCCCCTAAAGATGTAAGCATGCTCAGGTCCCTGCCATCCTGAAATGCCAACTCCCCCAACCCCCTCACCCTATGTGATTCCACCCACCTCCTTTTGGAGTTAATATTAACGAGAGTTGCCTAAACCCATAGCCCCTGTTTACCTTTCATTCGTTCATCAACCTTGCTGTACAGCTTTGGTCCCCACCCTTCTACAATCCCATTCTCGTAAGTGACCTCTTTATTTCCCAGTTTGATTGGACACTTTTCCAGTTCTTATCCCACTTGATTTTTCAGAAGCTTGGGCTATTGTTGAGCATCCCGTCCTTCCTGAAATCTTTCTTCCACAGTTTCCAATCTACTTGGCTCTCACTTTTCATCCAACACATCAGCACAAAGCTTGCTAGTCTTCTTATCAAGCTCCTCTTTCTCTGGCCATCCATTAAATGACAACTTCTCCTATTTTTTTTTCTACACAACCCCCCTAGATAAAAATCATTTGTTTCCATCATCCTAGAATCTGAATATATCTAAACCTATCTTTTTAAAATATTCTTGAGTCCCAGACTAAAATATGCATTTATTTACTGCCAGCCAGATATTTTCATGTGTATTTGTTATGAGTTGAATTGTTGAACCTAAAAGAGGTTGAAGTCCTAACCTCCCTGGTAACTTGTGAATGTGACCTTATTTGGAAATAGTCTTTGAAGATGACCAAGTTAAGATGAGATCATTAGGGTGGGCCATAATCCAATATGACTGTGGCCTTATAAAAAGCGGAAATTTGGACACATAGTCAGGTACACATACACCAGGAGAACACCATGTGAAGACGAAGGCAGAAATTTACAAGCCAGGGAGAAAATCCTGGAACAGATCCTTCCTTCACAGACCTCACAAAATTCCGTCCCTGCCAACATTTTCATCTCAGACTTCTGGTCTCCAGAACTGTGAGACAGTAAGTGTCTGTTTTTTAAGCTCCCCATTCGTAGTATTTGTTATGGTGGCCCTAGAAAACCAACATGGGTAGTAATAGCTAAATCTTACATAGTGCTTCCCATGGGCCAAGCACCTTTTAAGGATGTTCTTTGCATTGACTAATTTAATTCTTAAACAGTATTAAGCAGATGCTCTTTCCCCATTTCACAGCTGGGAAGATTGAGGTATGAGCCCAGGCAGTGTGGCTTTCAGACCCTGAGCCACTGCCTTTCTGCTGTCCTTTCTCCCACTAGACCAACCTGTCTAGGCAGCTCTGAAGGCCTCTCCTTCTCTTGTCCCCTCTCTAGCCTTCCCTGGGTAAAGAGAAGGTGAATCAGGCCAATGCATTCCTCGGGTTTCACAGTAAGGGGGTCTGGACTCGGTTGTCATTAAAATATCTTAATCTGCTACTCTTACAGCCAGACTGTGTTTTAGAAGAAACTCTGCCAATGGTGTGCAAGTGAGATAGCAGCATTCAAATGAAGGAGATAGTTATAATCCAAGAAGAGGAAATAAAAGTTTACATGATTACATGACGGCAGTATTAGTGGGAGGTGCCAGGGGGCAGTTAGATTCCAGACACGCTCCAGAGTTATAACCACTGTGATTTGTTGTGTGGCTCTTGGGGAGTGAGGAAGGCAGAGGAGTCAAGGACCCCTCACATCCTCCAGCTTTGGGAGCTGGGTGGCTGGGGTTCCCACTAGCCAGGACAGGGAATACAGGAGAAGGACTGGTTTTGGGGATGAAGGATGAAAAGGGTTACCCAAGTACAGCCTTCTAGAAAGCAGATGAATATTCAGCCCTGAAGCTCAGGAAGGGGTCTGGGGCTGGAAAACAGAATTCAGGATCCTGTGTAGACGATGGTGTTCACAGATGTGGGATAAAGGGGGTCCTGGAAAGATTTCCCTTGGACTTGTTGCCCCTTCTCCCACATTTTCCCACCTAGCTTGTTGAGGAGTGAACATTTACTTTAGGGAAGGAAAAGGCTGACCTACTACCTCAGCTGAGAGAGGATCCCTTTGGATAGTTGGCGGGGGCCTTGGGAAAGGGACAGTTCACAAGGTGGGGCAGTGCCTTGAGCACCCACAGATGACATTCGGTGGCTGACAACGGCAGGACTGTTCTTAAAGTTTTGAGAGGGTGGGGAAGGGAGCTCCTCACCCAAATGGACACAGTGGTAGACATTCCTTTCTTATGAGCACAGATGCAAATATACGAAGTTATATTAGTACACTGTGCCTGGCTATATGTCAAAAACATACACTGTGGTAAAGTAGGGTTTATTCTAAGAACATGGGGAAGCTTTATCATTAAGAGATCCATCAACACAAATTGCATCTCACATATCAAAGAAGAAAAGTCACATGATGTTATCACTATAGGCCAAAATGCACCTGATAAAATTCAGCAGATTACCTGATCACAAACTTGATGTAAATTGAAAGAGAAGAGAACTTACATAATGTAATAAAAGTATTTTCCAGGAATTAACAACAAATATCATCCTAAATGATGAAATACTGAAGCATTAAAGGCAGAAACAATTTAGAAATGCTCAATATGTAATACTGCTTCAGACATTTCAGAGCAATTAAGCAAGAGAACTATGTATATAAATATTGCCAAAGAAAAGCCAAACAAGCACTAGTTTTATTTTTTCAAATGGCTGAGATGTGCCCCAGCTGGTGTGGCTCAGTGGATTGAGTGCTGGCCTGCGAACCAAAGAGTTGCCAGTTCGATTCCCAGTCAGGGCACATGCCTGGGTTTCAGGCCAGGTCCATGAGAGGGGGCACGTGAGAGACAGCCACACGTGTTTATCTCTCTTTCTCCCTCCCTTCCCCTCTCTCTAAAAATAAATAAATAAAATCTTTAAAAATTGGCTAAGATGTAACTTGATTTTTTACAACTTTATTGAGGTAAAATTTGTATTGAGGTATAATAGGTATAGAAAAACTACACATAATTAATGTATACAATTTGGTATACAGTTGTGTTACCATCACCACAATCAAGGTAATAAATACATGTGTCATCTCAGAAAGTTTCCTTGTGTTTCTTTGTGTGTGTGGTTTTTTTTTT
>PVKM010042118.1:0-12915 GCA_004027735.1 Carollia perspicillata | reverse complement strand
CAACTGTACTTGAACAACAATAAAATAATTTTTAAAATAAAGTTAACTAAACTAAAAAAAAAAAGAAATTATCATCAAAATGAAAAGCGAACTGACTGTATGGGAGAACATATTTGCCAATGACACATTGGGCAAAGATTTAATATCCAAAATATATAATGAACTCATATGACTCAACACCAGGAAGACAAACAATCCAATTAAAAAATGGACAAAGGACCTGAATAGACACTTAAGGAGGATATGCAGATGGCCCATAGACATATGAAAAGAGGATCAACATCACTATCCATCAGAGAGATGCAAATTAAAAACAATGAGATATAACCTCACACCTGTCAGAATGGCTGTCATTAATAAATCAGCAAACAAGTGCTGTAGAAGATGTGGAGAAAAGGGAACCCTAGTGCACTATTGGTGACATTGCAGGCTGGTGCAGCCACTGTGGAAAACAGTATGGAATTTTCTCAAAAACTTAAAAATGCAACTTCCTTATGACCCTGCAATTCCACTACTGGGACTATACCCTAAGAATCCTGAAACACCAATTCAGAAAAACTTATGCACCCCTATGTTCCTAGCAGCACTATTTACAATAACCAACTGTTGGAAACAGCCTAAGTTCCCATCAGCAGATGAGTGAGTTAGAAAACTATGGTACATTTACACAATGGAATACTATGCAGCAGAAAGAAAGAAGAAGGAATTCCTACCCTTTGCATGGATGGAACTAGAGATTATTGTGCTAAGTGAAATAAGCTAGTCAGGGAAAGACAAATACCATATGACCTCACTTACAATTGGAATCTAATGAACAAAATAAACTAATGAGAAAAACAGAACCAGAGCCATAGAGACATGGAATAGACTGACAGCTGTAGGAGGGAAGGAGAGAGGGGAGGAATGGTGAATGGAAGGGGAAGAGATTAGTCAAAGAACATGCATGAATGACCCATAGAGATGGACAATGGAGAGGGGATTGACTGTTGGCAAGAAGGGTGGGCTGGGTGGAGGGGAGCAAAAGGGGAAAGTATTGGGACAGCTGTAATAGAACCAACAACTTTAAATATTCATAAAAGAACATATAAAGAAGTACAATTAAATAAGGTAAAGGCAGATAATTCAACAGCAAAGACTGGGCAAAACAATGAAAGATTCACTTTACAAAATAGGGTATCCAAATGGCCAATGAACATATGAAAACATTCTTGACTCCTTTCATAATCAGTAAAATGCATAAACAAAAAAACCAAACAACCCAAAATGTGGCACCACCACATACCTACCACAGAAGCTGAAATGGAGAAGACAAATAATAGCCAACATTGGCAGATGTGGAGCAGCTGGAAATCTCCTGCCTACTAGTGCAAATGTAAATTGTTACAACCATTTTGGAAAACTATTTGGCAGCATTTACTAAAGGTATACATACTCATATTCTGTAGCTTAGTGATTACTCTTAAGGTATATATACCACGAAACTGGACATGTATATTCTTCAGTAGACTTATACAAAAGTGTCCATTGAGCTTTAGCCACAATAGCCCCGAACTAGAAACAACTCATATTCCTTTTACAGTAAAATGGATAAATAAATTGTGATACAAATAGTTGTCTCTTGAACAACATGGTTCTGAATTGCACAAGTCCACTTGTATATGAATTTTTTTCAGTAAACAAATTTACATGATTTTCTGAATAACATTTTTGTTTCTCTAGCTTACTTTATTGTAAGAATACAGTACATAATTCATATATACAAAATATGTGTTAATTGACTGTTTATGTTATTGGTAAGGCTTCTAGTCAATGGTGGGCTATTAGAAGCTAAGTTTGGGGGCAGTCAAAAGTTATATGCAAATTTTAACTGCAGAAAATGTTGGCACCCCTAATCCCAGTGTTAATTAAGGGCTAACTGTATATACAATAGAATATTATGTAACAGTGAAAGTGATGTATAATTGCTAACCCGACATGGAATAATCTGTCACATATAATGTTTACCAAGAGGACAAATGCAAAATGGTATGCACCTTAAGATTCCATTTACATAAAGTTTCAAGACAGACAAACTAAGCTTATGGTGCTACAAGTCACCCTAGAGATTACCTTGAGAGGAGAGACTACTTAATGGAAAGGGACACTAGGAGACAAGTGATCTGGGTGCTGGTAATGTGGTTTGTTGATCTGTACGCTGGTTCATAGGGTAAAATTCATTGAGCTGTACACTTAAGATTTATATAGTTTTCCATATGTATGTGAATCTTCAGTAAAAAGTTTATAATAAAAACATATAAACACAAAATGAATTTAAGACATAAAGTCTATGTGAGGGGGAAAAATCCATGAAAACTGCAAATCCAAACCTCTTAAATGACCGCAAAATTTACAGTTTCTAATTGTTCACATTAGAAAATTTTCTTTTTAATTTAAGATATATGCCCCACTTTCAAAAAGGATTGGAAGCCACAGTCTTATTTATTGCACAAATACACATTAGAGGCTTTTTAGTCTTCATCGAAAGCTTTTAGGACATTAAAATTGTTAAATTTTGCTTGGTTTACTTTTATCTTCTTTCTCATGTTAATATATGGGTTTTTAAAAAATACAATTTTTCTTGGCTAACGCCCACTAATGAAGATTAACAATCCTAATATTTACATAACCAGCAAGCAAATTATGCTGAGCAGAACATGGTCTACCCAATCAGAATCTTTCAAAGGCTTTCAGCCAGTGGTTATCGTTCAGGTCTAATAGCCTCGCACTCATTGAAAAGGGAAGATTGGGAGCAATTATCTCAACAATCCAAGCCAAGAAACACAGCCATGCTATTAAGGAAAAGGAGGGGGTCAGAGAGACAAACCTGCTCTAGTTAAAGAGCATGGCTGGCCAGAAGGAGCTCATGTTTTCCTACCCTGATGTGTGTGCTGGCTTCTGGCCCTTCCAGAGGAAAACTTTTCCAGGGGATGGGATCATTCTCTTTCACGCACTGGACTTATATTTGTATAATGTCTATGATTTACAAAGTCTCCTAGATTCTAGTATCATCTGAGTCTCATGCTCACCCTAAAAAAAATAGAAGAGGTTATTACTATCTCCTTTTAGCTGGTGAAAAAACAGGTTCAGCCAGCTAAGGGACTCCTTAAAGCCACAGGACTGGCAAGTCGCACAGCAGGGACAAAGCGCATTCAGGCACTGTGCTCTGTCTCCTGTACCGTGAGGCTTCCTGGCTTCTCTGCAAGCCTGCTTAGGAGAATGAGAACACAATCCCTAGACTTGAAAAAAGTTAGGCAAGGATTATTAGACAGTGGGCAGCAGACAATCCGGAAACTGTGCCCCAGCCCAAGGACAGTGTTCACGCCTTCAGGATCATGCATCACAGAGACACTGGGAGGAGGGAGGGGGCAGTTAGTGTAGCAACTGTTGAGTGTAGCAACCATCAAACGGCTCAGTCTGACTACTACAAAAAGGTCATCAGCAACGGTGGAAACGTGGTATCTGGGCAGGCTTTGCTGCACACAGGAAACGGACTCCTGTGGGTTCGAAACTAAGATAAAGTTCTGAAATCTACTGATGAACACAGTAGGTTTGGATCCTGCTAGAGACGGGATTTCACCAACACTAAGCTGCACGAAGAGCACTGGCTTTGCTCCAACAGTTGTGGCTTTGAACCCCAACCCTACTTTTCACTAGATGTGTCCCAGAACAAGTTACTTATCTGCTCTGAGCTTTAGTTTCTTGGCCATAAAGTAGCAATGATAATACCTACCACCAGAATCACTGTGAAAATTAATGAAATAATATATGTAAAGTTCCCAGCACACACAAGGCAATAAATGTTAGTTCTTTTCCCCACTCTATACATTTTAAAAAAGGGGGTAAGTTTTCTTTTCGTCAGTTTTTAAAAACGTGTGACATGAACAGTTTGTGTGTCTTCCTTGGCAGCTAAAATGAAATTAAAACATAAATCATCTAAATTCATACCTCATAGGATAATCATGTATGAATATATAATATCCTTCTCAGATGGCCTAATTTAAGAACGCTTTTTTTTTTTCTTTCTCACCTGGAAGTTATCTGATTAACTCAGTGCCTAATTCATTTCCTGGAATAGAAATTGCAATAACCTTCTTAATTTCAATAAGTGATTAACATGACAAAAACACATCAGCTGTAGTCAGAATCCAATGCCCACAATTTTCTCCAGGACTGGAAGCTGCCCGAAAGGATTAGGGTCTGATTACCAGGTTAACTCCAGACGTTGCCTTGGGCAAATTCCACAGGTTACACAGAGAAGCTTCAATAAAGGGTTTATAAGGGTGCCTATGATTTTTTCCTTTTAAAAAGCAAGTAGAGTCTTCACAAAGTATATAGACATTCTTCCATGGAAATATATTGCTGTCATCTCAAACTCCATCAATACCCTCTACCAATAAACTGGTCCCCCTTCCCAATTGCCTTATTTCTGTCCTTGTCTGCATATTCTTAGGATCTGAGAAACAAGAAACTGGTAAGAATTCCATTAAAACCATTTGCCCCGATATCAATAAAATGCAAGACTTTCCACTGTATTCCCGATGATCTGGTACTGACTACATACTTCCGAAAGAGAGGAGCTGACTACTTCCCATTCCGGGTCAAGTTCGTCCCTAAATCCAGCTGGGTGTTTCTCCATCTGTCTTTTCCTCATTAACTAATCCTAGCTCTGCCCTCAAGAGCAGTAGATGGCATAAATCTCACCCTTCCTCCACAGTGGAAGCCCAGCAATATGGAAGGCAGTCAGTATGCTTATATGAACGTTTTTTGCTCTGAATCAAACATTTAATTTTTAAAAAACAATCGCTGAGGGCCAACTAAGTGCCTTACACTGCTTTAGGTGCTATGACAGGAAAGCTAAGTAACATGTGACATCTGTACACAAGAATCTCACTCTTGTCCTAATATTCATTAGAACAATCTGGATATGTTCTGGCTTCCAGGATACCCATCCTCTCCCTCCTCCAGATTTATTATGACTTGCTGATGCTTCTCTTAAAGCATGGTACCCAGAATATGGAAGAAGAAAATGGAGGTTACATTGTTCTTCTTGTATTTACCCAAAGGAGTTGAAAATTTATGTCCACACAAGAACCTGCACACCAATGTTTATAGTAATTTTATTCATGATTGCCAAAACTTGGAAGCAATGAAGATATCTTTCGGTAGATGAGTAGATACATAAACTGTGGTACATTCAGACAATGGAATATTATCCAGTGCTAAAAAGAAATAAGCTGTCAAGTCATGAAAAGACATGGAGGAAACTTAAATGCATATTACTAAACGAAAGAAGCCCATCCGAAAAGACTACATACTATATGATTCCAACTATTTGACATTCTGGGAAAAGCAAAATTATGAGATAGTAAAAAGATCAGCAGTTGCCAAGAGTTAGCAAGGAGGGGTAGATAAAGTAGCAAAGCACAGAGGCTCTTTAGGGCAGTGAAACACTATGCATGATACTATAATGTTGGACACTTCTGCCGTTATACTTCTGTCAAAACACATAATATGTGTACAACACCCAGGAGTTAACTCTAATGTAAACTGTGGACTTCGTGTGATTAGGATGTATCATAATCAGCTGACACATAATCAATTGGTTCATCAGTTGTCACAGATGTACCGCTCTGGTAGGGGATGTTGACAATGAGGGAGATTGCACTTGTACATGGGAAATCTCTGTGCCTTCCTCTCAATTTTTCTGTGACTCTAAAACTGCTCTTAAAAAGAAAGTCTTTTAAAAATTTAATAGAAAAAAATAGATGGATGAGTCTGTGGATCACACCAATGTTGATTTCCTGGTTTGGATATTGTACTACAATTGTACAAAATGTTAATAGTGGGCATGCTGGATGAAGGGTACACTATACCTCCCTGTATGTTTCTTAGCAACTTCCTGTTATTTCAAAATTAAAAGTTCAGAATAAATAGATGGATGAGATACCACTGGTAAAAATACTGACAGGATAGTATAGAGTCTAATAAAAGGCCCAAACCAGAGTGGGCCCATCTACCTCTGGAAATAAGCATGCAGGAGAAGAGCAGAACTGTAAAGGTCCACACCCTACCCTTCCTAGGCGGTAGGAATTTCTGGAAGGACAACCCTGTGCTCCCTGAACTAAATCTGTAGGACCTTCTCCTCACTCCTATTCTGTAATGTCTGGATGGGCAGAGTCTGTGGCCCATGCTTCTTGTCACCTGGACTGACAACTGGGGTGAGAGGCCGTGAACCATCAGGCTCTGGAGTCCAGTATAGATGGCTTTAACATACAGGCCTGCCACTCCCCAGCTGTGGTAGCCTGGGTATTATTTGCCCTCTTCAGGCCTTGGCAAAACAGAGATGATAACAAGCACTATCATCACATAAGGTTGTGACAATGACAGAGTCATTGACATATATAATACCAGTTATATAAAAAGCATGGATAGAGTTCCAGTACTCACCAAAAAACTCAATAAATGTTCATGGAAGATCTTAGAGCCTCCACAAGTAAAATCTAGGTTATCAGGACATACTCTTAGGACATTTGATAGAACATCTGCCCTTTTCCCACCTGTTGGTAGCTCTCCAGCATCCCATGGCATCTCCGATTGCCAGTTACTCCAGTCCAGGGGCTCCCAAACCACCTGCGGTCAAGGGCCATTTTAGCTTGTTTTTTTGTTCATGGTTTTTATTTCAATCTCATAGACTAGTAGTTTTGTAGAAATATAATGAAAATGAATTACTCAAGAAATGCAATTTTGAAAACAAAATATAAGGCTCATTTTAAAAATTTGTAGATTCAACAGACAAAATTGCTCTGGCAAATTGCTATAAAAGTTTCTAAATGCTTCCTTTCAAATGTCCGTACTTGTCTCTACTGGCTTTACTCTGCCAGACACTTGGTGGAGTTGTGCCGTGGACCATACTTTACGTACCACCTCTCTTAGACCTCCTTTCTTCAACTCCTAATAACCTTATAGTCCTAAAACCACACCTGAGTATGTGAAATCTCTATTTCTTTATATTAATCTTAATTCCCCAGCTAGATTGCCTGTTCTTTGGATGCCAAGGCCATGTCCACTATACCCAGCACTGGACAGGTGTCTCATTGGGGCTCGAATCCTTGCTGATAATCCAAAAAGGAAACAGGCACATTATTTATGTTTACCTTTCCACAACGTAGACAACTTGGTAGTGCATTTGTGAAAGGCTGCCTGACAAACACGTTTTGTCCCCTTAGCGTCACCCTGTATTTGCCTGTCTTCCACCTATTTCTGTGTCTTTTTTTTTTTTTTAACCACCTGCTTCATCTCCATTTAACTGAAATGCACCAGGAACAAGGCAGTTCAAATCACAGAAAAATCGCATTCATTAGAAGAACTGATTCTGCATCACCAGATAAACACTCAAGGAAATGGAGTACATGTATTAAGTTACTTCCAGGGGATACTGTTATCCACACTTCTGTGTCTCTTTAATGTTAGGCTCCATAATAGCTGCCCAATAATCACTTATGTGAACTGACTATATAGAGTGTTGGCTCTATCTCAATGGCCTCAAGTCACATCTTCGTCATATCACTCAGAAAGCAAGAGCAGCCATAACCAAAAAGAGTCAATGAGTGGTAGTATTATATAGGAAGAAGACTCGGGGTCATTAAGGCCAGTGGTTTTCTACCCTGACTCCTAGACCTCGATATGTTTTAATATAATTTTTCTGGGGTGAAACCGGAGCATCAGCATTCTTCAGGTTCCACAGGTAAGTCCAATGTGCAGCTAGAATGAAAGAACACTGATTTGGAACATCCTCCCCTCCACTCTGGTACTTAGAGATGTTCCTTAAATTTTCATTGAGTGGGTAAATGGCAGTATCAACGGTTTATGTCATTGATCAATCAATTAATCGACAGATAAGAATGAGTGTTTGGCAAATGTGGAGATGGTCTTGACTCCATCCTCCTCCTATAGCTCCGGCGTGCATCTTCTCCCGAGGTCTGGCCCTAAGCGCCAGCCACACAGCATCTGGCTCACAGCCTCTTTTGATGGTGGGAGAAGGGCTTGTTTCTCCCCGGGAGCACTGACCCTAGGAAATCACTGGCTTAGCTCATTCTCACCTTTTTTAAGCAGGAAACTCTGGGGCTTTCTTGAATACACACCCAGAACCTACAACAAATACCACTGGCCTCAACTCATAAAGGATGGGAATATGCTATCTCATCTATTTGGTGTTTATTTAATGGTTGTTCTTTGATTGTTTTTTCTGTTGGTCCACGTGTCCAGGATGCTATCTCAGACTATAGACTTCCAGAAGACAGAGGCCTGAGAAGACTTAGTACAAAGTAACTGGTTTGCAAAACATCTAGTATATGAATGCTTTTGTGTAGATGAAGAAGAGCAAGATGACAGGCACGATGGCAGCATGTAAGGACAATAGGAAAAGGTGGCGTAGGGAGCAAAGCGATGTGCAAGGCTGGACGGGTAAAGGAGATGTTGGCTGCCCACCGTAGGCAGGCACAGGTGACACTCGGGATTAGGCAGCATCCACTGCCCCATTTCAAGGGGCAGGGAACGGCTTAGCTGCGCTCCAAGTTCTCTGCTGAGAACGTGTGCCTGGGGCTGTGCCCCGGCTTCTGACCTCTGGCTGCTCCCTCAGTTGTTATTTGTAGCTGAAGAGAGGCCCCTCCCCAGCCTTCTCTTCCAACTTGTTTCTATAACCCCAGAGAAGCAGCTGAGCTCTCCTTCTCCCTCTGGACCGTGAATCTCCCAATCCTTGAGGCTTACTCTGAGTCGATTAGGATGCTACATGAGGATGTTTGGAAGGAGATGACCACAGGGTATATGGGAAGGGACTTGTGAAATCCAATACTTATTTATTCAGCCAGGAAAAATAATACTTAGGTCTAGAGAGCCGCACTCCCTCTGGCCCCCCAAAGCAGACATCCCCTGGGTTTCTCCTTCCCTGCCTACCTGCATATTGATAGCATTAACATCGCTAGCATTAACAGACATTTTCTGGTATGTTTCCCCACTGAAAGAGGAAAAGGAAACTGACACTATTTGAGCCCCTCTATTTCCTGGCACTCCGCTAGAGTCTATTTGTGAATTCTCACACAAACCTTACAATCCAAGAGCTTAGTTCAGGGACCCACCCAGGGTCACACAGCTTACAATGAACAGAACTAGGATTCAAACGTAGTACTTTGTGACTCCTAAGCTCACAGAGGATCGTCTTCTAGAAGCAAGCCTCATGCTCCTGTCACCAAAAAAGAGTAATCTGCCCCCAGCCCTTTATACTATGAGCTTCCTAAGGCAAGAATCATGAAGCCCCATTAGACTGGTAGCTCCACTGGGCTCAGTAAACCATGAAGGTTGACTGAACTACCAGCTTCCAGAGAAGGGGAAAATGTATTCGCCACCCACAGGCCAGTGAACTATGAAGAAAATGTGCCCTCCCTTGCTCTACCAGATCTTAAGTAGTTGGAAAAAGGAGGAAGGGAGGTGTCTAGCCACGAGAGGTGAATTATGGACCACGCCAGAATCCATAATAATATTCCCCTGTCCCAGACACAGCTCTCAACAGTAGGGAACCTGAGAAAATGATTCATTCATTCATTATCCAGTAGATATTTATTGAGTACCTACTGTGTGCCAAGAACTGTATTAGGTGCTAGGAATAGAAGAGTAAACAAAGCAGTCAGTTTCTGCCCTCTAAATCTAGCAGCTATACAAGGAACAATGCTAGGGTTCAGAGACATCTGTGGGATAAAGGCATCTTCTGACACACTACCTTAAATTTAGTGCTGAGGGACTTTTGTGGGAGGAGGAGGAGAAGGAGGACTAAAGGAAAGCAAACTTGTTGCTATGCAACCGTGATGATTTATTCTAGCCTGAGCCGGCAGAGCAGCAGCACTAAGCAGGGAGTAGGTGGGGGGAGGAGATGGGAGCAGGGGGAGGGCATGGGGAGGACAGAGGAGTACAGAGTGGGAGGCAAAGTGGTGCACAGAGAGCAAGCACCACAGCTACACACATAGGCCTCTCGCCTGGAGCTGCTCGCAGATGGGCACCGCACAGAATCAGGCTTGCCAGAGGTAGTCAGAATATTGTGGGGACAGCCCCAGGAATCACAGAGAAGACCTCCTGCCTGGATGCAAAACCCTTGTTCTCTGGCCTGAAATTAACCTTCAGTTATTATAAGCAGGTCTCTACTGAATATCGAAAAGGACAAACAACACCATAAAGGCTGGCATGCTCCCACTGGGGGAACATGGAGTCCACTAGAGCAGTAAGACATACACGCGTAGAAACAGTCCATCAACAAATATTTATTAAGCACATCCCCCACGTCCACTCTACACAGTGCAGGATGTTGTGGGGGTAGAGACAGCCCTGGGGCTAAGGGAGGGCATGTGTTGTGTGCTGATGGATACCTGCTGGGACTCGGGTCTGAGTGCTAGACCTGGCTGGGACGCCCATGGGCTCTGGGCAGCCTGCATCAAGTCACTGGAGGGCTCTGTGCCTCAGTCTCCTGGTATCTAAACTGAGAGACTTAAATTAAGCATTCTTTTGAGGTCTGAATGCCGAAGCCTTTGACGTTATCAATGCTACCGGAGGTCGATGGATGCAGAGTTGAATATCAAAAGGAACAGTCAGGAAAGGCTGCGAGGAAGAGGGAGGATTGGAGACTTGGTTGGGGAGGGAGACTAACGTTTACTGCAGGCCTATTATCTGACAATAAAGAATTTTCAGAATTAAAAAAGCCTGCACTCAGGGAGGTTGAGTAACTTGCTCAGAGCCACAGAGCTAGTAGGGAGCAGATCCAAGACTCAAACCCAGATCCACCTGGCTCCACACCTGTGTACCTTCCACTGGATTCCGCTGCTTTCTAAGACGGTAAGACTTGGACAGACCTGGGGTTCTAAGCAGGCCTGCGGGAAGCAGCCTGGGCAAAGACAACGACAGCCTGAAAAACTGTCAGGATTGTCAAGGGAAGATTCCTGGGCGTGTGGACGGGGCTGTGAGAGACTGGAGGGTGTGGTGAGCAGAAAGGAGCAGCACCAGGCAACCAACCCCCTGACCAACCCTCTGCACTGTCCTAAATGCTGTGGGGAAGAATATTGTATATGAAACAGCCACTGCCCTCAATTCATTTGCAAATAGGGAGATAAAAGGTGAAAATTAACACTTAGTGAAATGCTATAAAAAGTGCCAAAGAAGGCATACAAAAATAAATCATAGTACAGTTTAAATGGGGGAACCGTTGCTTCCAATTGTAGTGGCAACAAGAGACTCTGTGGAGGTAGGGGAGTGGATGTGGGTTTTAAAGGACTCAAAGGGGGAACAGGTGGGGAGAGGGGAACAGAGGTAAGAACGTCTGGGAGAGGAAAACCTCATCCATGGGAGCAAAAGCAGGAAATATGCTCTCTGTGTTAGAAGAGAGCTGCTGGGAAACAGTACAGATCAGTCGGGCTGGGAGAAACTGGAGAGCCTGGGCTGATCGAGTCTGATCTTTAATCAGAGGGTTTTAAGTAAAGGAAACCAGCAATGCTCGGAGGGCCGGGGAAGGGACTAACAGGCATGGGATGATGAGGGTCAGAACTACGGAGCGGCCCTGAGGATGACAAGGACGGACTAGTTTCCTGCAGATTTCAAGGTGAACAGAAAAGTCCCAGGGGCTGGGAGGCCGCAGAAGTGGAGAATCAAAGTTAACCCAAACTTCACACCAGGAGAGTGATAGAGCAGAACTGGAGGAGCCCAGCAAAAAATAAAACTTTGAGGGAGGGCGGTGATGTTCCGTTTTAGACATTCTGTAAGGCTCCTCCAGACATCCAGATGAAAAAATCAGGAATCGCAAACTCCAGAAAAGGAAACCTGAGGCTGGGGGAAGAGAGGTGGGTTCACCCAAGATGAGATGAGCTGCGTACCCTGTTCCTTAAGTCCCCAGGGAAGGCAGGACAGCTGCTCTGGAACTGAGGAACTGTATGTCCTGATGAGAGAAGTCACAAGAACGGAAATGAAGTCCCTGGGTGAACTCTTAATTACTCCCAAAAATAGAGCCGGTGAGGCTCTCTAACAAGGTCAAGCCTAGAAGGATGGAGTTCACTTCCCTTTCTAAGCAGGAATCCCGTCTGTGCTCTAATGAGCACAGCCATTGCCAGGGACGGGGAATCACAGGGGACCTTGCCCATCACCTTGGTATAGAAAGAAGGCAGCAGATTTTGGAGTCAGAAAGGTCTGGGTAAGAATTACAGTCTTCCATCTGAGTGAGCATGGGCAAGTTACTCAACCTCTCTGAAGAGTAATTAAGACGAGCGTCAAGCACCTGCCATAGCGCAGCCCCTACAGACAGCATCAGTTAATGTTACCTCCTTCCATCCCAAGCCTGAGCAGGCCTTTCCATTATGTTCCGTTCCCACCGATACAGTTTTTTCATTAATATCTACTAGAAGGCCTAGTTACACTCTCTGGGATAGCACAAATAATAAGTCAGTTTCTCCTTCTGCCTGCCAAATGTTGATCACGTTTCCCCTAAAGCTGGACCTGGGGCACCTTGAAATGAATTCTATCCTCTTGACAAGGTCATGATAAGGTCTATATTTCAGAGAGGGGCTATAACTGCTCTTCTACAAATGTACCCCAGGGCCCCCAAAATATCACCTCCACCTGACTTTCTGTAGCAGTAAAATTCTACCATTAGAGACTCATTTATTTAGCTTAACAAGCTTCTTTTAAAAGACAGCCCTGGCTGGCGTAGCTCAGTGGATTGAGCATGGGCTGCAAACCAAAGAGTCGCCAGTTTGATCCCCAGTCAGGGCACATGCGTGGGTTGCAGGCCGGGTCCCCAGTGGGGGCCATGTGAGAGGCAACCACACCTTGATGTTTCTCTCCCTTCCC
>PVKM010042117.1:0-12920 GCA_004027735.1 Carollia perspicillata | reverse complement strand
TCTCTAAAATAAATAAATAAAATCTTAAAAAAAAAAAAAAAGTCCTGGGAAGGTACATAGTTGTTTTAAATCAAAAGTATGGAACCAGTCTGACCTGCTGAACGATTTATCTTGATTAAAAGTATCACTGGCCCTGGCTGGTGGGTCTCAGTGGACTGAGTGCTGGCCTGTGAACCAAAGGGTCACCGTTCGATTCCCATCAGGTCAGGGCACAGGCCTGGGTTGCAGGCCAGGTCCCCAGCAGGGGGCATGTGAGAGGCAACCACACATTGATGTTTCTCTCCTTTCTCCCTGCTTCCCCACTCTAAAAATACATAAAGTCTCTTTACAAAGTTGTCAAAGCCACACTGACTCACGCACTGCAGTCACATCCCACGAGGTCAGGTCTCCTTGGCAACACCGGCCCTCCGTGTGAGTTCTCAGCTCAGCCCCCAGTCAGGCGGTGGCCCAGCTTCTCCCTCCCCACCCCCTTCTTTCACTCTCTCTGGCTGCAAGTTCAGCAACAAAATGACTTTTCCAAAAGGGCGCAGGTTCCTCAGGCGTTGCAGTCCAGCCTCTATTCCCTTTCTGAACTCTCCCGTCCTCGGCATCCCCTCCAACAACCGAAGGGGCAGCTCCACCCCTGGGCTGTGCGTGGTGTGGGGTGTCCAGGGAGACAGGGAAGGGGAGCTATGCTAATGCACCTGGGAATCACTCCTGGCCACACACCCCAAGGGTCTGACAGAACCCTCATGGGTCATAGGCAGGCCTCTGGGAGCCTGGCCTGGCCAGGCAGTGGGGGTGTTGCCCTCCAGCCCTCTTGTGGAGGCCAGTGTCACCCCCAGGTGGGGACTTGTCAGCCCACCCTGGGACTGCAGTGGCAGAGCCCCAGGGAGGAAGGCAGTTCCAGTGGGCATCCTCCCTGGAGTGGACTGCAGCTGGCCAGGAGAGCAGATTTTCTTTTCCAGCCCTGCCCCCCATACCCCACTCCAAGACTGCTTCCCCTCAGGGATGTGAGCTGTGCCCACCCCGGGGCATTGCAGGTGGGAGGGGCCCCAGCTGGCTCCTGCCAGGGCCCAGTGCCTAGCATTAGCATCTGCCCACAGGGCCTGGGCCCACCATGTGGGTGGGAACGCTCAGGCCCAAAGACACCAGAGGGCCCCAGGCATGGAGCAGCTGCCCAAGAGGCAGGGTCCCCAGCAAGTGCCCCAAAGCATCCCCACCAGCTATGGGCCATGGCTGGAGCTCAAGACATAGGCACCAGCTAAAGGAGGCTACAGCTAGGGGCTGGTCACAGGCCAGGACCACACCTCACAGGCAGCCCGTAGGCCTCCCTGTTCCACCCCACCCACCTTTGTGCTCTGGCTGAGGGGTGCCCAGGGCCAAAAGAGGGGAGACCCACGGAGAAGGGGCTGCAGAGTCTGGGGGGCAGGGTTGAGGCTCCACAGGGAATAGGGGAAAAACAGCCTCTTGTGGGCTGGGAGGGGCTGCAGATAAAAATAAAACCCCAGAATTGCCTCCTGAGCTTGTGGTTGGGGCCCAAAAGCGTCCAGGCCACAGGCAGCAGGAGCTGTGCACAAGACATCCAATGGGGGCCAGTAGACGGGCTGCCAGGGGCCAAGCCCTGCAGGCAGGGGGGGGCTAGGCAGGCCCCAGAGTTGCCCCAGCAGGGCCAGTGGCAGGTGGACCAGAAGTCTTGGCTCTGATACCAGAACCTTGAGGCTCATTACTCCAGGGGGGGCTGCCCTGCACAGGGGAGGGCATTGAGCACAGCCCCAGCCAACACCCGTGGTTGTCTGCAGGGCCCCTGTGAGACAGTCCAGGCACCTCTGGGTGTGGCCAGCTACCTGGAGGGGTTGTGAGACCAAGGGGCCTTGGAGGCCACAGGCAACCCCCCCTCTAGTTCCCAGCTGGCACCCACTTCAGGGTGAAGGGTGCTGGAGCAGGTGGGCCCAAGGGTGCTCCACCAGCCCCCAGCTCTCTGGGCTTGTGGCTCCCTACACAGGCTGGCCAGCCGCACCCCCAGAATTCCCCAAGCTCCTGATGAGGCTGTCTCTGAAGGTCTAATGCCAGAGGACTACGTCCCCCCTCCCAAGAGCCCAGGAGGGGTGGGATGAGCCACTGTAGCTGCAATCATGTCCGTGGTGTGTGGTGTCCAGGGAGACAGGGAGGGAGAGCTACACTAATGCACCTGGGAAACACTCCTGGCCACACACCCCAAGGGTCTGACAGAACCCTCATGGGGCATGGGCAAGCCTCTGGGAGCTTGGCCTGGACCAGCAGCAGGACCTCTTGTGGAGGCCAATGCCACCCCTAGGCGGAGACTTGTAAGCCCATCCTGGGATTGAAGCTGAGACTCTGCTGGGCTGAGGCCAGACTTGGTGCCAGGAGGGGATGGTCCACTCCACCCTAGGGTGGCTTCAACACAGTTGCCCCAAGACCCTGGACCCAATCCAGCTGAGGAAACCAACACCCAGGAGGGATGTCTGTGACCCCAGCTGGGGGCCTCCCACCGTGCTCGCCTCAGCCCAGACCCCAGGGACCCCAGGGGGCCTGACTGTGCTCCCGGGCAGCCACCAGCAGAAGCAGCCCTGTGTTCCCAATGGCCCCAAGTCCCCTGAGGGCCCACCTTGCACACCCAAGGCAGGGCCACCAGGCTCCCTGTAGCTCCGTGAGCTCTTGGCACAGTGTGGCCTGTTTTGCCCCGGCAGCGCTGGTATTCCCGCCTCCTCTGCAGGGAGCTCAGACCCAGATCCTGCACTCGTTGTGACGAAGAGCCCCGTGGCCTGTGGAAAGTGGCCATACACGGTTGGGGGAACAGTGGGAAGCTCAGGAAGGATGCACTGGCCTCCTTCCCTTTGACCCAGGAGCAGAGCAGGTGCTGAGAGCAGGACCAGCTGCCACAGCAGCTCAGGCCCACCCCAGCCGGAGCAGAAGCCTCCAGCCCCTCTCAGGCAGCGCACACCTCCTCTGCTGCCTGAAGGAAGTGCAGGTGCAGGGGCCCTGGCTCCTCAGCTCCCTCCTCAGCCAGCCCTGCTCCGGGACCCGAAGGGGCACACCCTCCAGGCCACCCCACTCAGGCCCTGGGCAGTGGCAGCGGACCAGGAGCTCTCAGCAGGCCAGAGGGCCCCAGCCACCCTGAATAGCTCGGCTCAGAGGATCAGTCAGGACCAGACCTTGGAACCTATAGGACACTTCCTGTCACCTCGGGGGGCGCCCGGGCCTTTTCTGCCTCCCTTCCCCATATTCACAGTGAGGCCCCCAACCCCCCCCGTCACCCACCTCAGCCTGGGGGCTCCCTACTCCCTAGTGTCACCCCGGTGGCACTTCTGCAACTCGGGTGACCCCCAAGAGGCTGCCTCCCCAGTGGAATGGATGCCCCCACTGGCAGTGCCAAGTCTCTGCTCTCCACTATTCCCCCCGCAGACGGTCATAAACCCTAAGGCTGCGGTTCCCGTGGGCCAGACCCCAGGACAAAGGCCAGTTTGGCCGAGGGACTACCAATCTGCTCTGGAGGCTGGGCCCCAGGGCAGCTCACAGCAGGCAGGAGAAGGCGCGGCTCTGTGACCGTTTATTACGACAGACAGCGGTGGAACACGGGCTGGAGACCCTCGCCGCTCATTTTGCCTTCAGGTAGATCTTCGGGGTCTGCCAGCCTGCGGGGGCTTCCTTCAGGCCCGCCTTCAGCCAGATGCGCCTTAGGTCTCTCTCGAACTTGACCTGCAGGCACAGGGCGGGGCCTGCACTGGTTGGTGGCGCAGCCCTACACTCGGCGCCCGGCCCGCCCCCACTCAGGGCCCAGGGCCCTCACGCACCTGCTTCCGTTTCAGGCGCCCTTCCCGGACCTTCCGGCGCAGGAACCGGGTCCTCTTGACCAGCTTGCGGTACTTGTGATGGTTCATCTTCCGCCGGCGAATCTTCAGCACATTTTTGCACTGCACACTGGGTGCATCCTGGATGCCCTCGCCCCCCTGCTCGGCCCCTTCCCCCACCTGGCTAGGTGGACACTCGTAAAGCTGGGAGGGAGCCACAGTCCCTGGGGCCCCAGCGCCCGGTCTAGGCAGGAGGTAGTGGGCAGTCAGCCAGCTCTCCAGAGGGCTGATGGACATCTTTCTGGGGACCAGCATGTCCTCAAGCTCCAGCTGGACCCCCTTGCTGGGGAGAATGGCAGCTGCACTCAGGCCTGTTGGCTGTGTGCTGTAGCAGGGCCTGCAGACATGGCTGCCCAGCAGTGCTGAGACAGGCCAGGGCCGGCTGAGGCCTACAGGAAACACGATGGCTGTTAGCACCCATAGGGCTACACCAGACCCAACCATGGCCGCCTGGACCTGATAGGGCCAGGGGCAGAAGCTCCATCCCAGAGTGGGATGGCCTGGCCTGGACTCCTGCTGATGTTCCAAGGCGGTGGGATGTCAGACTTCCCCCCTGGGATGCTTGGCTGTTGACTGGGCCGTCAGTGCGACCAGGCCCTGGCCTCCACTCGTGTGCCGTACCTTCTTAACCCCGTGCCTATCGCGCCTATCTGCCCCCGCGGGACCACTTACCTGCCCGGGGAACGACCCTGAGCAGCTGAGAAGTCAGACTCAACAGAAACATGGTCGGTGGGTGGCGGCGGCCCCAGGTGCTCAGGGGAGCTAGGACACAGGTACATGCTGAGGGCACGCTGAGCGGCCGGCAGCACGCGCAGCAGACCCGGAGGGCGGGACTGGGCCCCCGCAGTCCCGCACCAACCCAGCATCCCGTCCTCTCCTCACCCTCTCCCACAGCGAGGACCTCACTTCAAACATCGCTCGCTCCTACAGCCAGATGCGGGATTGAACTCCGCTTCACGAGCTAATCTGGCCAGGTCGCAGACCCTCCCCAGGCCTCAGCTTCACGCCGAGGCACCCACCCTCGGGGCGGGGTCGGCGCTCGAACGCCCTGAAGGCCGGGAGCAGCGCACCACGGCCACAAGCTGGCCCAAGTCCGGCGGCCCATGTCCAGCGGTTTCCCCGAAACCCGCACACCACGGCCGCCCGCCCAACCTTTGCAGTCCCAACCCAAGAGACTGAAACTGACCGTTCCGCCGCCAGTGCGCTCATACACTTCCGGTCCGTTCCTAAACCTGCCCCCGGAGCCGTCGCCCGACAATGCTAACGTCCAGCGCCCCCTGGCGCCCTTACGGAACCAGACTTCGCATGGGCTCAGGCCCCAGCGAGAGCAGAAAGCAGCGGCTTCCGGCCAGAGGAGCCTTCTCGGCCGGGCCCTTAGGAAAGCGAGAAAACTACAGTTCCGGCAACCCCTAGGAGTGGGATCTGCGCCTGCGTGGACGGAACTTGCGCCCGACAGAGCCCAAGAGGCGGAAGTAGCCTTTAAGGGACCGTGAAAAGGACGTCATCCTGGCGACGGAAGCGGAGTTCATGGGGTGATGGAAGCAACTGCGGTGCTGTGCCCCCTCGGCGGGGTGTTAAGGGAACAGACTAGCAACAGCGGCTGGCCTAGGCTCCGCGCGTTGCGGAGGTGTATTTCCTTTCCTTTTGTTGTTTAAAGACTTTTATTTTTAGTAAGAGAAGGGAGGGAGAAAGAAACATCAATGTGCGTGAGAAAAAAATAATCTGTCGCCTCTCACGCCCCCAACCAGAGGCTGGCCTGCACCCCAGGCACGTGCCTGGCACAGGAATCGAACTGGCGACCTTTCACTCCAAGGCCAGTGTTCAAGTCAACGGAGCCACGCCAGCTCGGGCTCCTCTCCTTTTTTGAAAGCAAACTCCCAAACTGCCTGTGGAGAGAAAAATCAGAAAAGTATTTTTGTCCAAAATCGGAAAGCAGCATCCGTGGAGCACTGGGTTTGGCTGAGCCCAAGTCGCATCCCAGATTAGGGGCTACCAGGGCACCGTGTAACATCTCACTGGGGTGGCTGGGACAAAAGGATCCCCTGGTGGATCTGCAGGGGTGACAGATGCCACGAGGTCCGTGGAATCCCTGTGGTGGCTCTGCCAGCAATTCCTGACCAGGCCTGATCATCCCTAGGACCCAAGCTGGCTGAACCGTGGGAGTTGGACACCCCGGCAGAGGGCAGAAACCATGGGCTCTAGGCCTTGCTCTCCCACTGAGATCACCCGGTGGTGCTATCCCCACCCCTCCAGACAGGCTGCCCAACCAAGTCTGTGCATAGGCCTGCCCCCCAACGACCAGCCTCAAGGCCTCCCAGGCCTGATTTGTCCCAAGTGTGCCACCTAGCAGGTGACCCTGCTTTCCATTCTCCTTGGCTGTGTGACTTCCATACGTCTGCCTCCAAGCCCACCGGCACCAGGAAGGCTGTGCCCAGCGCCCTCCCAGCTGCACAGGTGCCATGTGGGAGAGCCCTCTGGGCACAAGACAGGTGCCGATAGCCCTCAATCCTCAGCCCCCTGAGGAGTGGGAAAAGGCCCCAAGGCCCACCCACCCTGCTCACCAACACCCCCGCCTGCCCACTCACCTATCACCACTCTGAAGAGCGCAACGCCAACGGTGATGCTCTCTGTGCCTCATTCCTGGCTGCGCCAGCCTGACACACGGCCATGGGTTACAACCCAGCGTCCCTCAGGGGCACACTGCTTCATACTTTTCAAACCTTCCCTTCCTTGCCCATGGGAAGCAGCCTCTGTCAGAACGTGCGGACGGGTGAGGCCCCTGCCAGCCTGTGACAGGAGTGCAGGCGCACAGGAGCTCCACACAGAACACAACTCCCAGGGGCTCAGCTGGCAGCGTGGACACAGCACTGGAACGGGAGTTGCGGGCTGCGCGCAAACAAGCAAGCAGGACACACTACAGAGCCTTTAACGTGCCCACGTCCTGAGTAGAGAGAGTTGTGTTTATTCACCCACACAAAACGCAGATATAGGGAACCTCTATTTGGGGCTGGCTGGTGGCCTGCACTCAGCACTGCAGATAAAAATATACGACTTTCAACACAGATCTACATACCATCACATTTTAAAAATCAGAATTCTCTACACAAGTTTTAAGCTGACAGAATCCGAGTTCTGAGTTTTCATATATAGCTTTAACTTGTATTAAACACGTTTATTTACAACGTGGATAGAGAATAAGGGGCTATTAAGGCCATTTTATATCATTGTGAAACTGCAAAATATGTACATAAGTACAACCTAATATAGGCGAAGGTTCTAAAACTCATCTTCTCGGTTTAACGTGATTGAGAATCAGTGTGGGAGTGAAGAAGCCCGTCGTTAGCACCGATCCACACCGCTGGGATGTGCGTGGCCTTCTGCAGCTTGTTGCTGCAGGGCTGCCGCCAAGGCGGGCACTGGCAGGCACTGCGCCCAGGCCGACTGGAAGGGCACCACGCCAACCTCTCGATTCCATCTCCAAATTCATCACAAGGTCCGAGGTCGACAACCATTCACAAAAAGTCACACCGAAGTGGAAGGGCAGCCCGCCAGGCCCCCACCTCACCTCCGACGCCTGCTGTGGCCCGGGGGGTCCCGCTCGTAGCGACGACCCGCTCGCTCGTAGGACCGTGAGCGCTCTCGGTGCTGATCTCTGTAGTACTGACTTTTCTTCTTATACTTCCCAGCACTGCCTGCCCGCTCCCGGGAGCGGCTGCGTGAGCGGGAGGAGCTTCGGCTGCGAGACCCATGCGGCCTCTGGGTGGGGCACTTGCAGTCCTTGGACTTGCGGTAGCTCCTCACCTTGGAGCCCTTGTAGGGAGCGCTGCGGTGCGCCTGCCTTGGCGGCGAATCACTGCGGCTGCGCGAACGGCTCTGGGACTTGGATCCTCCCGATGTTGAGCCGCTGTCGCTTTTCCTGTGGAGGACGGAGTGACCAACTGCCCCTAACGCACGGCCACACCCCGGGAGAATACCCGCCCGCCAGGCCAGCATTAGGCTCCCCGGGCACACACCTCCTCTTGGGAGACGTGGATCTGGACGGGGACCTTGAGTAGCTCTGCTCACGGCTCCCGCTCCGACTCCCACTGCCCCGTGCCTTCGGCAAGCTGAGAAGAGGGCAGCCGTCAGGGGCCTGAGCTCCACCAACCCCCACAGCCCCTGGGACACCCAGGCACTCACCCATTCACCGGGCTGTCAGCCTTGGCTTTCTTCACACCCTCCGTTTTCCTCTTGGCATTCTTCGCAGAGAGCGGGGAAGCCTTGTTCCCTTTACCTTCTTTGGGAGATTCCACTAGAACCACATACAAGAAGTTAAAATCCAACCATCAGAGATTACGTTACAAGCGGGTTAGCAGAGCAAGACAGCGCCACTCCTATGTGATTCACCATGACCTCCTGCTCCCAGCCTGGGACGAAGAGCCTGCACGCACACCGAAGAGATGCAGAAGGCCACCTGCCTGGCTCGGCCCCACTCAGGGGCTGGTGGCAGGTGCCGTGCTAACTGCAGGGTCTAAGCACAGGCTGTGGCTACAGGTCTACACAACTAGGCAGGCTGGGTAAGCAAAAGCATTCTGGAAAGCCCGCCCACTGCCTTGCTAATAGAAATAAAAGAATGATCAAAGCAAACTGCTTCGGGAGTCCTGCCCCATTTCGAAGGTCACCAGGTGCCGGCTGGTGCTCCAGGGCCTGTGGTGCTCAGACAGGTCTGCAGGAACAGGGGTCAGCCCCACAGGGAGAAGACTCACCAGGTTTGGGGGCAGGCGAGAACCCTGAGGTGCCGTCCAGGGTCTGGGTGCCTCCCGGCAGCAGGCCCCTGGCCTGTGCCTTTGCCTCTTCGATGGCGTGCTTTCTCTTTTCCACCTCACTTTCCAGGTAAGTCAGATCAACCTAGAAAAGCCAAAACCCACCTGTTGAGAAACAGATGATTCTGGCTAAACACAAATGTCCGTTATGTGAAAAAGAAAAACCAGGATCACCTTTTTCCGAGTATACAGCTGTAGGATCTTTAAGCAGATTTCTTGAATTTGGTCCTCACTTGTTCCAAACAAAAGAAACCAATGGGGACGATTGGGCAAAGGAATCTGTAAACACAAACACCAACAGTGTTAGGCTTGTCCTCATGGACAACGAGGCTCTTAGTGCACTAAAAACAAGCCCGCTGGTCACCAAGGAGGCTTCTTATTGGCACTGACAAGCACAGTCCGAAGAACACTCAGTGAGCATCCCGGAGGCTGGAGACAACGCCCGTGTGGACACCTGTGGTGAGGCAGCACTGACCTCTAGCGTCCGGGCGGCAAGGTAAATGCAGGCACAGGCAATGCTCTCGGGCTGGAACCTCACAAACACGTCTGTGCGGAGGCTGTCGTTCATGTAGTTCCTGAAATCAAACGCAGGGGGGGGCGCTGCAAAACCCCGGCAACCCAAGGCACCCGTCTGCATCGTCTGGGTAGGTCACTGCTCCTCTAAGGAGGCTACTGCTGGGCCTGGGGCTACGCAGTCCTGTGACCCTCGAGTTAGGGACAAATGTGCTAACTGCTTTTTCTGAACACAGGACAGGAAGAAGGGAAATTGTTGGCAAAAAAATTTTTAAGCTGGCTGAATGTCAGACAACTGTGTTGCTATGAAAGAGAACCAACTTTAACTTTACTTTTCCCTCTCAACTTTGGCCTGCTCTCATGCAAAGCACAATGCCTCAGAAAGAAGACAGCTACTGGAGGGGCGAGAAGGTACTGGGTTAGAGAGATCTGAGCGCTCAGAATCCATAGTGCAGAGAAGCATGCAAACTCAATGGACTGCTGAGCACGATGCCACGGGGCTTTTCTGAGACCAGCTGTCCTCTCGAGTTCCTCTTCCTCCACGGCGTTCCTTCCTTCAAGACCGCCTGGCCCTGCTTCTTCCACAGGGAGTCCGAGGGAGGGGAGATGCCCTGGGAGCCCGGGAACACTGTGCGGGGGGCTCAGTGCCAAGAGAGCAGTCCTCTTCTCAGGCTTAGCAAAGACCCACTTCCAAAGTGTCCCATTGCAACAAGAAGTCTTAAAATGAACATTCATAAAATCAAACAACAGCAACAAAATACTACAAGTTTCAGCACAATCAGTACATTTAAAAACTTTATCATACTTTAGGAAATAGAGAAATACAAAACATTTGCATTTTTTTCAAAGTTAAAGGATTTTAAAATAGGCTACATTTAACATTTTCCTTCACATATATTTCTCTAAGATTTAACAGACCAAAATCAGACCTCACGTTAAACTTTATCAATATTGCACACACAGAGAATTAATTTCATGAGAAAACAGTTAAACAGGTCATATAGTCGCTGCTCCCAACACATCCCAATACCAGTGTTAGGCTGCACCCACAGGGGAGCCAAATCCTGCTGGGATTTGACTGATCCAACCCTGCCCCAACCCTGCCCCCACCCCGCCTTATTGCTCCTAAGCCCCAGGGGCGGGGGCGGGGGTGGGGTGGGGAAACAGAAAGCAATGACATTCTGGACACGCCAACAGGTGGCCCTGGCTCTGGCAGCTCTTGCTCCAGGCACCAGGAGGGAACCCAGGACAAGGCTGGGTGACAGCACCAAGGCCACACAGACCAGAGCGCTGCAAGTGAACAGTTCAACATTTCATAAACATTTCAGTTCTAAGAACAAAGTTTCAGTACTCAAATAGTGATAATAATATTGATCCATTAACTTTTACAGTACTAAAAACAAAACAAAGTCCTCAAAACACACATTTAAACTTACTGCTACATATGAGATGCTACAATGTAAACATGTCCCTGGAAGAGCTTAAAGATGCAAACCTTTCACCAGAGGGCCACACTCAGGCGCTGGAAAAAGTAATGCCAAAACCCCACACTGCAGTCTCCACCCCCACCAGCCAGCTCCGACAGCTTTCCAGCATAGTTTTTGTCAAAGAAAGGTGTTGCATCTTTATTGCACGAGTAGGCACAGCAGTTCACAGTTACCCCGTCTAGTCAGCACGATCACCAAAGCACGACAGAGGTTAAGGAGGAGCGCGCCCACCAGAACCACGGCAGCGGCGGGCCAGCACTAGACCACCGTGAGCGTACCACCGTCTAGGGCCGGCCTTCGGCGGAGAGCCTGCACGGGTGGCTGAGGACGGCCGCTGCCCCTGCACCGAAGCGCGTGGACAGTAGAGGAGAGGTCTTAGCCACTTACCCTCAGAGGCTACCCTTTGATTGAAAGAGTACAGAAAAGAAAAGTCAAAATAGGTTCTCTATCAGACACAGCACCAGACAATTCAGGCAGCAAAAACATGACCCTTAGACTTTACTCAGTGGGAAAAACTCGCAGAGCACCTAGCACTAAACTGTTACTTCAGGCTGCATTTCTAGCAGACATTAAAATCAGCCCCAGAACCGTAGCCAAACTCGGCTGTCCGGGCACCCCTCCCCCCGCCCCTGCAGGCTCTTAGAGAGGCAGGTGGAAGCAATCTCAGGGGCGACATGCCCCCCGGGAAGCCTGCTACCTGCTCTCCAGGGTTGGGGAGGGTGTGGGCCACCTTACCGTCACACCAGTGCCTGACATTGGGGAGGCAGGGCTGGGCTTATGCGGCGGGAACACCGGCACTCAGACAGCCCACAGCCTCATCACGGGACCGACTACCCACTGCCCACGCGCCTCAAACCAACACTCCTGCACTGCCCTGGCGGGCCCCACAGAACAAGGAAGGCCAACTTACCATGAGGTCTGGACCAGGTGTTGGTTACGCTCACACTCTAACACCTGAAGGTACATAACGATTATCTGGAAGATACAGGTCAGGCAGTTATTACCAGGAATTGTGGGGGCCCAGGACTCAGATCTTGAGGGCATCCATGGAGCAAACAGAGCCTCATGCTAGACCCTAGGGTGGCTCCTGGTCAGGGGCCTGGCGTGCTGCTCAACTGGAGGAGCTTTTGCTGACGCGCCTGCTTCTTGCCTTTGCAGCCGGGCAGGGCAAGCTCGGGGCCCAGGCTGCACCCCCAGGCAAGGCCTCGTCCCCCACACACTGTCGCCAGTGAGACCAGTATGCCCTCAACAGCTCTGTACCCAGTCACCACCTCACACAAACACTGTGAAAAATACTTCCAGCAAATGAAGAAAAAGCTTTTAAGTCTGCATTGGGTCATTCACTGAGACTATGCGCCCGGAAGACAAGTGAGCAAGAGAAATGTGAGGGGGGACAAGCACAGATGCGAAGAGTAGCCCCTCCCTGAAAGGGCCCGGGGCCCAGCGCCTTGTCAGTTTCCCAAGGAAGAGCACAGGATTCTCCCCACTCCCCAGGAAGAGGGAAGAGGAAATGAGTCTGTTACTAAAGCAACTTTAGAGAATCAGCTGTTGAGAAAAAGAAAAGTGAACTGACAGGCTCCATTTCTACAAGTTCACCACTATTTTTGAAAACTCAAACTTGTCACGTGCCACTCTCAAAGCTCTAGAAAACCTATTACTAAAATTAACAGTTGAGGCAGCAAGCTAACGAGTGAAGAGTACGTTCAGGTCCTGGGCATAAACTGGAAGCCACGGCAGGGACAGAGATCATTCTTCTGCCAGCTCTCTACTGGGGTGAGGACCAAGGGGGCCCGTGGGGCAGCAGGGCCGTACACCCACCTTGTGAGGGTGCTTCACGTGGACGCAGAAACCCAGCTCTTTGAGGACCCGCCTTTCCGCCTTGATGATCTGGTTCTTCAGGTTCACGTAATCTTGGTCCAGCACCAGAGGCGCAGGTTTCCTATGGAGACAGCCCGCAGTCAAATACCACCATCTGTCCCCACCCCAGTGACCCCTGACACCGAGAGTCCGCCAGAAACACTGCAGAGCTGGTATGGCAAGCATCTCCCCTTCACTCCTTCGAGCAGAGTCTTCACCTGACCCCAATGCTGACCTCCGTGTCCCCTCAGTGGCCTCCTCTTTCCTCGCAGAGACACAGCACTGCAGATGCCACCGAGCACAAGCACTGAATGCGCTCTGGCCGCCGTGTGAGGGCACGTGCTAAGGAGTGAAAACCAGAGAACCAAAGGAAGCACAGCCTTCCAATGGCCGAGGCCGCATCTCCCACA
>PVKM010042116.1:0-12922 GCA_004027735.1 Carollia perspicillata | reverse complement strand
TGAACACCACTTTAGAGGGGAATGTTTAGAGGGGAATATTTATCCCAGCTTAAAATGTACACATCTTTTGCCCCAGAAATTTCATTGTTAAGATTTTACCCTTTTGGATGTATTCTAAAAAATACATCAAATTATAAATTCAGAGATGCCACCGATTACACCAGATCTTTTTGTACTAACACAAAAGTAAGAACAATCTGAATTGTCTGCCGACAGAGAAGTTAAATCAATGAAGTGCAACCACACAGGGAAATACTGGGCAACCATGTTTTTAATGAGCTAGAGTTGAGAGTGTTTATATGAAAAAGGACACTAAGATATGGTAAAAGAGGAAAAGGCAAGATGCAAAACAAAATATACAATATGATCCTATCTGTGTATATGTTTTTGCTGGTACATGCATACATTTTTTTTCTGAAAGTTTATACAAGCAAATACCCTTGAGGAGAGGGAATATGGGTAAGAGATGTGTGGTAGGGACTTCCCTTTTCCTTTGCAACCTCTGCACTGTTAGTATGTTCTACTATGTACTTGTATTGCTTTTATTTTTCTTTTCTAACAAACAAAGGAGGAGGGGCAAAGGGGTAAGTAGTTGGCAAACCAGGAAGATAAATATCTAAGTAGGCACAACACTTCTGAACTTGGTAGAATGGTCTTACTTGTAGGGCCTCCTCCCAGGACATTTCCATTTTTTTCATAGGAAATGGAAAAATAGCACTCAAATTCCATTTCCTTTGGCTTACTCTGCAAATATTCTAAACTCTACTGGCTCATGCGAATACTCCCTGAGTTTGCACTAGCTATCCACATACTTCCTTCAAAACTTGCCTCAATCCTACATTTGGCATATAACGTGAAAATATTTACTCATATTACTCTTTCTTGCCTTTCGTGCTCTGCATCCCTGGGACATGCCGAGGATCGACATTTCTCCCAGAAAAGCAGCTCTTAGGGCTTACTGCTCTCAGAAATACATTTATCCGCACTCTGGCAGGCATCCTCCCAACTTTCCCACAGTTCCAATTCAACAGGTACTAGCTACAAACAATCCCCGACACAAGGAAGATGCCAAGAACAGAAAAATGAACCTAATAATACATAGTGCCTGTCCTCCAGGAGAGGGCAGATGTCAACGCTACCACCTGCAATGACCACACGTTCCCCTGAAGGAATCCTACCCAGCCAAATCACAAGACGGTCTTCATTCCAGCACCAAAAGCAGCCTTGAATTCCAACCACTGACTCCCGACAAGGCTCCTCCAGGTTCACTGACCTAAGAATAAGGAAAACCTGCTCATCAGTTGTTGGCATTCACTGAGAACTACTTCTCACGAAGCACTATATGAAGACTTTACAAATGTTAATTAATTTTAACCTCACAAGAGCCCTGTGCAGTAGACGCAATCATTACATCCTCTTTTTCCCAGGAGAAAACTGAGGTTCAGACTTACAGATTACATGCCCAAAGTTAGGATTTGAACTGAGGTCGGTTTGATTCCAGACTTGACACCCTTAACCACCACGCCAGCCTGACTCCCCCAAACCCTCCAGGACACAATGAGAAGGGTTGGGGGAAGCCACTCCTTTCCCCAAAACATGGAGTAAAGGGGAAGGACACGGAAGAAGTTTCCGTTTCCACAGAAAGAATTTCAGGGTGAATTGCATTTTTGGTTCACCTGATAAATTGTTCACAAGACAAGGGGGTCGTCCCCCGTCCGGACCCAGATGACCGGAACTTTGACCTCCGAGGGTAGGGAACCGAGGCCTTCCTTGCCCCTCCCGTGGCCTCCGCGGACAAAGTGACCATCGCTACGGCGGGTACTGCCTCGTGCCCCCGCACCTTCTGGATGAGCCCACTCCGCGACCACCCGTGTGAACCACGCCGGGGGACAGCCCCATGCCAGGGAAGGTGGGAGGGGCTGTGCCTTCACGGCGCCCGTCTCCAAGCTTAAGGGGAGATTGGGGGTCGGTCATTCGCTGCGGGCATCCGGGAGTCGCCAGGGCCGGGCGTTCGAAAGAAGGCCGACTGAGATGGGGCTTCCCTGCCCGCTAACCCCCGGCCAGGGCCGACCTTCGGAGTGCCCCGGGTCCTGCCCAAGCCAGTGAAAGCCGCAGCGTGAAACCGCTTCTCGGTTCTCACCTTCCAGCGGATCCCAGCAGCGCCTCCACGAACCTACGTGCGCCGACACGCCCCCCTTTCATTCACCGTTCGCCCCTCCATTGAGAGGCGGGGTAGCCGACCAATCATGGGTGCGCCTGGGCTCAGGAAGGCGGGCCTTCGACCAACAGGTTAGTCAATGGCGCCCGCGCCCCCTCCGGAGGATGCGCTCTGACTGCTCCAGTGCTCGCGGGGTGATGGGAGTTGTGGTCTCAGCGTTTGTTTTTCGGTGGAAGATATAGTGGACAAAACTACAAGTACCAAGATGCCAAAAAGGACAAGAACCAGCGCTTGCCAAAGGCTAGAGCTTCCTTCGGTTTTCTGAGTTCCACTTGAGGGACTTGCGAAGTATTGATCTCTTTGTCCAGATAGCTAAAGGCGCGTCATGCATATTAATACAACCTGGAGAGTAAGGGCTATGACTTATCCGTGCCCCCTCCGCAAAAAAAAATCTGGAAATGTGTGAAATGGTTTAATCTACTCAACAGGTTTTCTTTTATTGTATTTTTCCCATTATCATTTAGTCTCCTTATACCCCTCACTACTGCGCCATCACCACACTATTGTCCATGCCCATGAGTCCTTTTTCCTCAACAGGTTTTGATAGAATACTAGCTACCTTTTTTCCCCCTTGAAAGGCTTTCAGGTTCATATAACACTTAAATAGCGGTACAAGGTGTTAAGCAATGGTACAGACAAGATCTGGCATGGCTGTGAACAAGATAAACCAGGTTACTGTTCTCAGGGAGCTTAGTTTTAATGGGGGGTGGGGTGTATTAGTCCGTTAGGGCTGCTGCAATAAAGTATCACACATTAGTTTAAACAACACGAATTCATTGTCTCGCAATTCTGGAGGCTAGAAGTCCAAAATCAAGGTGTCGGTAGTGTCAGTTCTTTCTGAGGCTATGAAGAAAGGATCTGTTCCTGTCCTTTCTCCTTGGCTTATAGGTGACCATCTTCACAGCCACATGGCCTTTTCCCTGTATATACTTCTGTGTTCATCTTTTCCTTTTTTAAAAAATATAAGGACATCAGTCTTATTTGGTTAGGGGTTCACTCTACTCCAATACAAAAGTCATCTGAACTAATTACATCTGCAGGCAGAACTGTAAGCAGTGCATCTCGTCGTCCACTTTGCCTGGAAGGAGAGATAGCCTGAGGTGAAGATCTATACCAGTTCACAGGCAGTGACTAATGATTTGAGCAGCTCAGAGCTAAAGATTAGAAGGTTATGACAAACAGGTGTGAGAAAGATGGATCCCCTTGAATAGGCCTGGCTCGTGAGACAACAGGTATGCCATATGAATGCTCACCATGGGCTCCCATGTGTTCAGTGGGTTCATGGACACAGGACCGTGATGACAGGGGCAAAGAACACAGACACACCCTCACCAAAGCCAAGCTAGCAACTACTGCTACTGATACCCAGTTTGCCCACAGCGCCAGTCAGCTCTGAACCCTTGAATTGGTATCATACCTTGAGGGCACCAGCCAACTACTTGGTGGCAAATTGACTACATAGGACCATGTCTCTTGTGATGGAAGTAGGAATTTGTTTCCCTAGAAGAGGCACTTACTCTGGATTCAGATTTGCCCCACAGGCCTCTGCCAGCACCTCCATATGTGGACTTAATAAACGGTCTTGGTATCCCACACAGTATCATTTCTGATCATGGAAGTCACTTCACAATAACGAAGTGAGACACCGAGCTGACACCCACAGGATTCACTGGTCTTACCATGTGCTCCATTGGCCAGGCTTCTAGAATGTTGGAAAGGCCAATGGAAGGTCCAGACAAGGCACCCTCTGTTAAACACTATGAGATAGAGCGCCATCTACAGGATGCAGTGATGCACTGAACCAGTGTGTTGTCTCTCCTTTAGCCAGATACTACCCAGTTTAAGAACTAAGGGGGCTAGATGCAGGAGATTAGCTCCTCTCACAATAAAACTTTTTTTACTCACTCAAAAATTTTTGTTTCTTAGCCCCAAGGCAGGGGAGGAATGCTAAAAGCTCTTAGTGACTGAAGGAGGAATGCCTCCACCAAGTGACAAAATTTTTCCACTAAACAAAGTTGAAACTGCCACTCAACCATTTTGAATACTTCATGCCTCTAAACAGAAAGCAACAGAGAGAAAGAAAGAAAGAAAGAAAGAAAGAAAGAAAGAAAGAAAGAAAGAAAGAAAGAAAGAAAGAAAGAAAGAAAGAAAGAAAGAAAGAAGAAAGAAATTATATGGGCTAAAAACTGGCTATCAAGGGGAAATAAGTTGTTACCATACCACAGGGCAGGAAGGCTTAGTGATAGACTCAACTGTATCCCTAAGGGTCCTGTTCCTACCACAAGTCCTGTGATCAAAGTTACTGTGAGACTACTGCAATTCTGTGCAAGACAGCTTCACAGGGCACAGATCTCTCAGGAATGAAGGTTTGGATCTCTTCTGTGGGCCAAGAACTTGACCATCTGTTGCTAAGTGAAGGCAGAAGGAACCTGAGATAGTGAAGAAGAAAAGTCACAAATCCAAGTGCAGTCTTAGAATGGGTTACAGAGGGGATGATGGTAGTCTGTATTTGAACTCCTTTCCTCAAAATATATATTTACATATTTCAAATAGTTTTTTTTCTCTTTCTTCTCCCTTTCCCCTATTATTGTCTCCAGGTGGTTGTCTAGGGAGAGTAACTTCACAATTTAGTCATAGATTGCAGTTTTTTGTTTAAAGATTTTATTTATTTATTCTTAGAGAGTGGGAGGGAAGGGGAGAGAGAGAGAGGGAGAGAAACATCAATGTGTGGCTGCCTCTCATGTGGCCTCCCCTGGGGGACCTGGCCTGCCACCCAGGCATGTGCCCTGACTGGGAATCAAACACTGCAACCCTTTGGTTCACAGCCCACTCTCAATCCACTGAGCTACGCCAGCCAGGGCAAATTGCAAATTTTGGGGAAGGAATTGGAAAGGAGCTAGAGGAGGAACATCAGGGTCTCGAGGTGACTTCCTAGGGAGTTAAGTTTTTTTATTTTGTTTTGTTTTGTTTTGTTTTGAATTATAGGAGTGATAGCTGCTTTCTGCTAAGTGGGAAGAGAACCTAAGTTGGGACACAGGGTGTGTATGTGTTTGGCAGAAAGTGGGATATGTAAGGCCGTCAATGTTTGGGCCAGCACACTGGAAAGAAGGGAAAACTTTCCAGCTCTGCCCTTCCAGGTTCGACAGTTGAGTTTATCAAATAAATGGACAATGGGAAGATTAACAGGAGAAAAGGTATACAAATGTATTCATTTTTAATATTATGTTCATGGAGAACTCAGAGGGGGGGAATAGTGGGGTTTGAAAGCTTATATACCATCTTAATAAGGGGAGGGGTGGGGAGAGGTAGGCCACTCAGGGGAGAGGGTAAATGATTTTTAGGAAAGAAGAACGGATGGGAGATGTGATAGTTTGCGTCAGTTTGTCTGGTTATGTGTCTAACCTCCTCTCCTGTGATGAGTCAGGCTTCCCTGGTTGATGAACCTCAAGGGAGGGGGTTTACTACAATTGAGTTCCTCTCCCTCGACTTGCTGTTTTTCAAGTGACTTCAACTCAAAATAATCAATATACCAAAGTGGCATATTTGGGGCTGGCATTTCGTGAGCTCAAAAAGCATCTAACCCCTGTTTCCCTTCTGGGAAAAACCTTAACTGCTGTCACAGTGAGAAGGAAATACCCGTTATCATGTCTCACAGCTGTGTTCTTCTGCAGACGCAGAGGGGGCTAGATCTTTCCTCTGCCCACTCTCAGATACAGCCAAGAAGCAGGCTCATGATGCATGAGTCCCAAGCACAACGCTGGAGTCATTGGGAAGACTATTATTTATTATTGTTGTTGTTCTCATCATCATCTAACCCATGCAGAGAAAGGGGCACTGATGGGTTATGTGGCTTGCTTCTCTGAATCGGTCCACAGCGCCACCTTCTGGAAGCCTTTGGTGATAGCTACCTTTCGGGAGCCAAAGTCATCAGCTCTTCCTGGGAAACCTCCTTTGCTCTTTGGACCCCAATAATCCACCCGCTCAGTGGTTCTAAGGGTTACATCAGATGACAGTGGCCAGCACACAAAGGATGTCCCAACTTTTGCAAATTATAAAAAGAATACATATTCTTTTATAATAATGTGAGGCTGGAAGGAATAGGACTTTACTCAGGATCACACAGCATAGCACATTAGTAGTAAAACCAGGACGGGGGCGGGGTGGGGGTACTAGTAAAAGTTCACCAACTGTCTTGGACGCGGGGGCATGAAATGTGTGTAGTGTTTGTAGATTTTGATGATGTAAGCACTGCCACCCTTATCAATTTTAAATTATCTGTATGACATCACTGTATGCAGAGTTAGGAAGAGATGTACAGTAAAAGGCACAGCATAGCATTTCTACCATACAGATACAAGCCTGTCACTTCAAAAGCATTGATGACAATGAACTGTATAAAAATAATTACAGTGTGAGTTTGATTACCTTCATTTAATTGTAAGTTTATATCATTTTAATTTTATTTCGATTTTATTTATTTATTTTCAGAGAGAGGGGAAGGGAGGGCAAAAAAGTGGGAGAGAACATGGTTGTGCGAGAGAAACATCCATCAGCCGCCTCTCGCACGTTCCCAACTGGGGACCACCAGGTCCACAACCTAGGCCCTGACTGGGAATCGAACCACCAACCTTTCAGTTTGTGGAATGACACCCAACCCACCGAACCACACCAATCAAGGAAGTTTATATCATTTTTTTAAATAATGGCTGTGGCCCTGGCTGGCGTAGCTCAGTGGATTGAGCGTGGGCCTGTGAACCAAAGGGTCGCTGGTTCAATTCCCAGCCAGGGCACATGCCTGGGTTGCAGGCGAGTTCCAATTGGGGGTGTGTGAGGGGCAACCACACATTGATGTTTCTCTTCCTCTCTTTCTCCTTCTCTTCCCCTCTCTCTAAAAAATAAATAAATTATTTAAAAATAACAATAATAGTTGCTGTGCTAAACAGTAAGTTAGCTTATAAAATTCTTGAAATTTTAACAGTTAGCTCTAGAAAGTTGAACTAGAACCTTTCTACCGGCTTTTAGGCATGCCCTGTGCTACATCTACCAGCAACTTACACGTTTCCGTTTTACAATGGGTCCCACAAATTATGTAGCTGATCCCGCTGCCAAGTCTATACTGCGATCTCCACAGCAGAAATAGGGCAGTCTTTGGGAATGTCACCTCCCAGAATCATCTCCAGCCTAGCTGCCTTCCGCTGAGGAAGCCCAGCCTCTTCAGAGGAGCCAGAAAGTCATTCTAGGGCCACTCCTGTAAGCCCTGCCTGGGGACTGAGCGCCAGCCTCACCTGAGTGTGTCCACAGCACCACCTGGTGGCAATCAGGTGTAAAGGCTTCCTGGGAGTCTAAGGCAGGAGGATCCTGGGGCAGAAATCCTCAGCCAAGAGGGGTCCGGCAGTGCACAAGGGGTGCATGTGGGCCAAAGAAGGGCCTAAGGGTCAAGGCTGGGGTAAATCTGTGCATTTACATTTCACCTAAAAGCTATTGGTAAAAGAGCTCCTAGAGGTTCTGAGGACAGTGAAAACATATATAGTTCAGAGAGAAAAAGTGACCAAAACCTACAGCCCAAGATGAAAATCTACCTCTGCTGACACCCAGTCCAGTTTTCTTTCAACATACTGTTTAATTCAAAAGAAGCTTTTTGGGAAAGGAGTTATAAGGAAGATAAATGGTAATGAAAAATGCAATAAAAATAAATTTTAAAAGATACTTATTAACCAGTGCTTAGCAATGTGTTAGGCTCTAAGGACGGGGGTAATGGGCTAAGACAATAATTACCTCATTGAGGACTTTGCCGTATAATGTGATGGGTGTTTTACTTATTTTACTTAATCCTCATAACAACCATGAATCTTATTCCCATTTTAATGATGAAGACAGTAAAGCCAGGGGCAGCTAACTTGCCCAAGCTCACGTTGCTGAGCTGGGATTTGAATCCAGATCTTCTTGATGTGAGTGAAGAGAGCCAAGGGTCAAGGTATGGGGAAGACTAGAGATCCAAACAGAGGATCCCAGTCCACACACACTGAGGGCCTCATAGGCAACACCGTGCTAGGCCTGGATATGGGAGCGTGTGTGGATAGAATGTGTCCACAAAGGATAAAATACAGTCCTTTCCCGCCTGCAGCTTACCATCTGGGTGTGGAGGTGGGACATGAGGCCGGATGGAGTTAATACATATAAGAGATGCAGAAACTTGATTTTATTATACAACACTGGGTTGAAATCAGAGTTCTGTCATTTCCTAGCTGTGGGACCATGGGAAAGCAACTTCCAAGTTACTGAAATCTCAGTGTCTTCAATAATAACATGGAGATTAAAATTGCTCCTACCTCATAGGGCTATGGGGAAGGTCACACAAGGTACATAGTGTAAAATGCTCAGCTTCTAATAAGTGGCCCCATTTCACATATTAACAGTAATACATGATCAGTTGGTCATGTCACCTTCACAGCACAAATCATTTCTTGATTCAAAAAATCTTTGGTGACTCTGTGTCCATGAATTATGTTTGAATTTTCAGCCCTGCATCAAAGGTCGCATCCAAGAAACCTAGATGTTAATGACCTTTACAGCTTCACCTCCATCTTTTCTTTTTTCTTTTCATAATTTAGCACTCCAGCTTGCTCCAACTTAGTCCTGTGTTTGTCCTTACTCTCCTTACATTTATTCTTTCATTTGCTCAATAAATATTATCTATTTTGTTCCCAGGACTGTTCTAGGTGCTAGGGGTAGACAGATAAACAAGACAAAAACTCGTGACTCCATGGAGGTCACATTTCTAGTCAGAGGGAGGCAGACAATTTTTTTTTAATGTGTGGTATTTCAGAAGGTGATAAGTGACATGGAGAAAAATAAGCAGGGGAGAGGAACGGGAATGCTGGGGCTTTGAGATTTTTTTTTGTATTTTCTTTTGAGAGATAGAGAGGAGAAAGGGAAATATCAATTTGTTGTTCCACTTATTTACACATTCATTGGTTGATTCTTGCATGTGCACTGACCTGGGATCAAACCCACAACCTTAGCATATCGGGACATTGCTCCAATCACCTGAGCTCCTCCGCCAGGGCCAAGATACGGTTTTAAATAATGTGGTCAGGGTGGGTTAAGAGACATTTGAGAGAAAATTCGAAGGAGACAAGGGTCTGAAACACATAGACATCTGGGGTAAGGGCTTTGTAAACAGAGGGAACAGCAAGTTCCCTGAGTGCAAAGTATTGTGGCCCTTTCCCCATTCTCTCTCTTCCCTCTAATACCTTTAATACCCCTCCTCCAGCCTGTCTCTTTATATTTGTCCTAAACGCATAGTCGATTTATTGAGTTGGACCAAGAGTTGAGGTACTTGAATGTGTATCTCCCGTTATCTCCAGAGGTTGCATTTAAGTCACCCGAATTTCTCTCCACACAACTCCAAACCCTGGCCCAGAGCACCTCGGTCTGCGCTTCAGGAATTACCCCGCAGAAACCCCAAGTAGCTGCTACGCGGCTGGTTTCATAAAGGGGGGCGGTCCTAACCCTGCACTCTGGGATCCATACGTTCGAGCTCCGGCCCGGCTCCCCGTAACCAGGATCGCTCACTCCCTCTCTCCCTCCCACCAAGATCCCTCCCCCCATCCCCTCTACTCCCAGTTTTCCACCGCCCACCCTACGGGACGACGAAGGTCCCCAGCGGCCACCGTAGGGGATGTTGGCTGATCTCCACAAAGATTCGAGGTTGGTGGGGGCGGAGCTAATGCTGGGGGTGGGCCTTAAGACAAAACTGAGGATTGGACCAAGCGTTCAGAGGCGGAGTTTAAGGGCGAAACAGAGAATGGGCCAAGCTCAAGGGGGCGGAGCCTAATGATAAAGCCAGGAGGCGATTGGGCTGAGGACGGTGTCAGCGAGAGGATTGGGCCGAGTGCTTCGGGGCGGTGCTTGAGGGGGCGGTGCCGTGTCGTAAGTCAAAGGTCAGTAAATAGTGGTGATGTCATGCAGGCAAGATGGCGGAAGGGTGAGCCCGTCATGTAACTCTCGGGCGTTGGGGCCTGAATTTTCTCAGGGTTGGGGTGCTGGGCCAGGGTCCCCGTGGGGAACAGGAGGCCAGCGCGGCGGTGGACAGAGCTGAAAAGGCGGGACAGAGTCGCAGTGTGAGGGGCGTTGGGAAGCGGTCTGCGAAGCCTCAGCCCGCAGGGCCACTTCTGAGGGGGAAACTGAGACTCAATCCTTGCGCGGGCTAGAGTCGCACTGCAGGGGTGCCAAACGTGTCTTCTTCCACAGGGAGGACGTGGGATGGTGGCGGAGCTGGCTGCAGCAGAGCTACCAGGCAGTCAAGGAAAAGGTAAGCCGGACCGGCGCCGCCTCATTGCAACTTGGTCGGAGCATCCCCGCCCGACCTGTGTGGGTGCCGGGCCTCAGGGATGAGAGCGACTCTGTCCCTACTTTAAGCCCCTTTCGGTCTGCGGAAGGACAGACCCCCACTCAGGCCAGTGTGACACTAGCCACAGTGAAATAAAGATTGTTTTAAAGGCCAGAGCGACTCTTTCGTAGGAATCCGTAGGAACGAGCAATTTATTCCAGCTCGGTAAATTCATAACTTCGTAGAAAAGAGAACATTTGATGTAGGCCTTGAAGATAAACAATTCTAGCAAAAGAAACTTCCTCCTATGGTTACTAAAATATTAGCGTTTATGCCACAGCCAACACTCTCTGACAGGTTCCACCGATGTCGCCACCGAGGACATCTATGTTGGCCAAACGGATGCACTCCTGGGCCTCACAAAGATCCCAGTCTGGTGGGGAGACAGCAGTCCCTGTGGGATGAGTGAGACTTGGCTCTGCCATTGAACAGTGCCATTGTGTGTTTCTGTTTCATTCCATGCTTGTCCGTCAAAACCAACCCAAATGAATTCTGGAAGAAAACTACGATAGTTACTATTTACTGCGAGCATTTGCGGGCAAGTCCTGCTTCCGCCCATGGACTTCAGGAGGCTTCTGGCCTCAGTTAATCACTTGGCCACTCTGGGAGCATTTTTGTTCTTTCTGGCCTGTACACACCTCTCAGCTCCAGTCCAGCAGATCTGAGGATGCCCTGAGCGGTTTGTTTTGGTAAGGACCAAGAAAGAGAATTTTATACTGAGGTTTCATAGAAGAGACCGCCACATAGCTTGCTTCCTGTTGATCAGTCCACTGAGAGTCTGACATTCATTTAGCAAATGTGTTTGAAGGCCTCCTGTGTGTTTCTGTCAAGGTTTGTTTAACATAAGTCATGAAAAATAGGTAGTTGATTACCTTTTCATTGTTGTTCTTGGAGAACTCTCATTTGAAAGCAAAGGTTGGGGAAGTGAGTGTTGTTTCTGCCTTTAACAATTCCCCATTTGTAAAAAAAAGGCTTAATTTCCCTTTCTTAGCTGCTTACTCTTAGAAGAACCTGTGCAAGTTATTTAATCTCTCTAGGTTTCCATTGGTCATCTGTAAAATGGGAATACTAATACATACTTGATAGGGTTTGTGTGAGGATTAAGTGATAATATATGTAAAGCACTAAGAAATGCCTAGCACACAGTAAATTTGATAAAATAAGTGTTGGCCATTTTTATTAAGTGCTCAGAGTTTGGGGAAACTCTTAAATACTACCCCATCCATTTCTCCTTCCATTTTCTTCTTGGTCTTTCAGTGCTTTCCTGGCCTTGCTTCCCTCCTTCCTATCCTCGTTCCATTTGAACTACTCAGTTCCCAGCACCTTCAGTTTTCTTGTACCCCACAGCTCTGAGATGGTGCTATAATCTGCCTCTGCTCTTCCTACAGTGTGTGTGTGTGTGTGTGAGAGAGAGAGAGCATGCTTTGGCCCTACCATAGAGTTCCCAACCTCACCTGGGCCAGAGCACCCCTAGTAAGCATCTTCAGCCTTTATGTCCTCCCCTTGCCTTCAGAAACTCTCCCCAAACCTAACTCTTCCCTCAAGTCCCCTGTTCACCCACCTCCTCTCTTACCTCAAGGAGATAACGTTAGCTCCCATGTTTTAAAATTTGAGGTCAACAGCATGATCTCTCTGTAATTCCTCCCCACCCCTAAAGCCAGCGTGCATCAACTTATCTGTACACACACGCGGCTTCACCTACCACTTGCCAAATCCAGTGGGTGGTTTTCAGCTCTTATCTTCCTGCAGCCTTCTGCTTCATTTGACACTAGTGATCACTTCTTCGTTCTTGAAACTCTACTCCCTTGGCCTTTGTGACACGATTCTCTCACAGTTCTCCAGATACTTCCCCAGGCTTTCCTTTCCTGACTGTTCTCAGGAGTTTCTCTTCCTCTGCCTCTTAAAGGTGTGGTGTTTGAGGGGCCTTGTCCTCAGTCCACTCATCTGTTTATCACCTTTTCTGGGTGACCTCCATTCTCTTGTTAGGGTGACTCAGTCCTTTTCTCTGAGCTTGCGTTTGAGAATAGCTCCTATTGGACAACAGTTCCAGATACCCCACAGTCACTGCTGATTCTGCATGACCAGAGTCACTGTCATCATCTTCTCTCTAAAGCTGCTCCCGTTCAGCGTTTTCTCTCTCAGTTGGCAGCACTGCCATCTCCTCTAGTCGCCTAGTTTAGCAGCCAGTGGCTCTTCCCTGATTCTGTCTTCTCCTCAGTCAGTACACCTATTTATTCACTAAATCCATCTCTTTCGCCTGATATTTCTTGAACCAGTCTCATCCTCTTCAACTTTACCAGCACTGTCCTTAT
>PVKM010042115.1:0-12916 GCA_004027735.1 Carollia perspicillata | reverse complement strand
CCTGCTCTGCACGCAGTATCAGGCTGTACCTTTGAAAGAAAGATCGGTGTATATGCACATACACCTATATACATTTTTAAATACGCTTTTTATTTTAGAGTAGTTTTAGATTTACAGAAAAACTGCGAAGAGAATACAGAGAATTCTCACCTACCACTCACCCAGTTTCCCTATTACTAATATCCTACATCAATGGCATGGTTCATTTGTCACAAGTAATAACCAATATTGTTGGTTATTAACTAATTGTTATTAACTAACACATGCACTTTATTCAGATTCCTTACTTGTTACCTAGAGTTCTTGCCATCCCGGGACCCCTCCAGGATGCCCCGTGTCTCTTCAGGGCGTGACGGTTTCTCAGATTCTCCTTATTTTTGATGAATTTAATGGTTTTCAAGAGCACTGGTTGGGTATTTTGTAAAACGACTCTCAGTTGGAGTTTGTCTGGCGATTTTCTCCCGATTAGGCTGGGATGATGGGCCTCGGGGACAATGCCGTGCTCATCACACTGCACCAAGGATACGTGTATCAGCGTGATTTCCCACCGAGGTAAGGCGGTCTCCCCAGATTTCCCCACTCTCACGTTGGTTTTCCCTCCCGTCTCTTACCGTACTTCTTGGGAGCAAGTCACTGAGCACATTCCACCCTTAAGGAGGGCAGTTACACATCCTTGAGGAGGGAGTACCTAGTAAAGTTATTTGGAGTTCTTCCGTATGGGAGATTTATTCAGCAACTGATTTAGATCGCAATGGAATCATGGATATCTATTTAATGCTTTAGGTTATAATCTAATAAATACTAAAATAAAATAGAAATAACAAATAATGAAAGTTTTCCCTTTTGACTTGATATGTAGATTTGCTTCTTTTTGTGTGAATTGAGTCCACATCCCTGAAAGGACCTGGAGGTATGCCCACAGTGGAAGGAGGGTCCCCTCATCAATCGCGAAACCCCTGGGGCCCTGGGGTTAGTGGGAAATGTTTTTCACTTCTCCCATTCGGAGGCCGGCCAACCCCCGAGGTCCCCTTTGGATGAGCATCCTTGAAGGCACTTCCCTCTCTTGTCTGCCTTCTTCCTTGTTGACATTCTCAGTCTTTTCCCACTCCCATGTCCACCCACCCTTGGTAAAGAATTTGGGGGACCTTCATTCTATTTGCATGAAATAATAAAGCTAAATTCAAGAAATCACATTTATGAGCATTATAGCTATTCATTTGCTGCGTGTTTTCGAGGTGGACTGTTTTGGGTACTTTAAATACATTATTTATAATCTTCTCACTAATTGCAAGGTAGTTATTATTCCCATTTTACATGCACAGAAACTGGATCTCCGATCATTTAAAAAATCCCCCAACGTTTCCTTCTTACCCCACAGTTTGCCGCCCCTCGGCAGTCTCCTTCCCGAGCCCCTCCTCCTCTCCCCTACCTCCTGTGGGCAGGCCGCTCCGTCAGGGCCTCCGTCTCCTGTCTGGCCACGCTGCCGGATGAATTCAATGAGGTGCACGGAGAGTCTTCCACACTCGCCATGGAGTCCAATCAATAGCATCTGTTATTACTGTTCATTTCATATGGATCAAATTAATGTTTTTTGCAAAAACTCTTTCTGTTCTTGGCTCTATGTATTCTCATTTCCAACGATCGCTTCTAGTCTCACGGCTTTAAATATCACTGGTATGCCAAAGAACGGCCAATGTCTACCTCCCCTTGGATCTTTCCTCTAAACTTCAGACAAGTCAACATCTTCATCTGAGTGTTTTAAAACAAAATTAGAGATTCTTCTTCCAGTAGCAGTGGAGTAACCTGTATTGTATTGTCATGAGTATGGACTGTGGACAACATTTATAAACAATTATTTGAAGGGACCGGATAGAACAAAGGCAGGCAGACACTGGAGAGGAGCCAGCCGCTGACAGAGGAAGGTGCTGTGGCTAAGATCGTGATTCTTATAAGGCTTTTGCCTGCAGGCACTATCCGGAACTTGCACCATGGGATGGCAGAATTCAAGCATAAAGTTGCTAGTCTTACTGGTTTGACAAGTCAGACAATGGGTTTTAGAAAGGAAATCCAAGAAAGGAAGAAGCCACAGTAGCTTTCTTAAAGTGCAGATAAGATTTGACCAAACCCTTGGCTGACCCCTGGTCGGTGCAGGGGATACTCCGAGGACCCCAGCAGAAAACAGCTGGAAAAACAACTGGAAGCTGAGGGGACTGAGCAGAAATTTTAGCTGCTGCCAATCTAGAGGGATAGAGAATTTGGAATTTTACGCCTTCCTGCTTAAAAAGAAGTACTCTTTAGGTAGAAGATAAAAGAATCTAGATTTTCTACAATTGATCATCTACATGCCTGGTATAAGAAACTTATTAGACAGAGGAATGTGACCATAGCCAAAAGAAAAGCAGACAATAGGAACTAATTCTGAAAGAACTCAGACATTTAATCAGTAGATAAAGATTTCAAAGGGCCTATAATAAATATGTGCAAGGACTTTAAAAAATATATACCCATAATGAATGAACAGATGGGCAAATTCAACAGAGACTTAGACGCTGTAGAAAGAACTGCATGTCAATTCTAGAATTAAAAAGTACAATATCTTAAGTAAAAAATTCACTAGTAGTCTGAATAGATAGAACATTGGAGATGGAAGAAAAGTATACTTGAATAAAAGTTTTAAAAATGTACACCAATTTGAAGAACAAAGAGAAAAACTATCTGAAAAAACAAGCAAAGCTTCAGTGACTTGTAGGACAATGTCGAGTCATCTAACACACGTGTAGTTCAATTCCTGGAAGGAGAGGAGAGAGATGGTCGGACAGAAAAATTATTTGAAGAAATGATGGTCAAAAATTTGCCAAATTTGATGATAAATATAAAGTAACGGATCCAAGAAACTCAGCAAGCCCAAAGCTTGATAAATACAAAGGAAACTACTGAAACACATCATAATCAAACTACAAAAACAAGTATAAAGAGAAAAACTGGAAAGGGACTAAGCAAATCAACATGGTACACACAGGGACCAGCAGTAGAAAAGTCAGCTGACTTCTTATCAGAAATATGGAGGCAAAAACAGTAAAATATCGTACTCAATGTGTAAAACCTGTCAGCCCAGAAGTGAATATCTAGCAAAAATATTCATGAAAAACGAAGCTGAAATGAAGATACTTTCAAATAAGGGGAAAAAAAACCCATAACATGTATCACTAGCAGATGTGCACTATAAGAAATATTAAAGTCAATTCTTAAGGGAAAATGACAACCAATGGACATTTGGACCTACAGGAAAGAATTAAGAGCACTGGAAATGGCTAAATGTGGGAAAACTTTAACATGTATGCATATTTATGTATATGTACTATTCATTAATTTTTTAAAGTTTTTTATTTTTAATTACAGTTGATATACAATACTGTATTAGTGTCAGGTGTACAACTCAGCGACTGGACATCTGTGTAACTTAAACAGCGATCAAACCCGGTACCTATCTGGTGGCGTACGTAGTTACTATCGACGGTACTGACTGAGTTCCCCGTGCTGGACTTTGCATCCCTGCGACTACTTTGTAACGGCCAGTTTGTACTCCCAATCCCTTCCCCTTCTTCACCCACACCCCAACGCCCTTCCATCTGGCAGCGATCAAGACGTTCTCCGTATCTAGGAGCCTGTTTCTGCTCTGCTGGTTTGTTTATTTCAGTTGTTTACATTCTACATCGACGTGAAATAACCGGCACTCGTCTTTCTCTGGCTGACTTACTGAATTCTCACGATGCTCTCTAGGTCCATCCACGTCACTTCACGTGGCAACATTTCATTCCTCTCGTTTCTCATGGCTGCACCGTATTCCGCCGCGCCCACTCTTTACCCGTTCACCTGCCAAGGGGCACTTAGGTTGCCTCCTTTATTGGCTACGGTAAATAATGCTTCAGTAAACATAGGGATGCAAATGTCTTTTCAATGTATGGTTTGGGGTTTCTTTAAATCCCCCAAAATAAAATTGCTGGGTCCTTTTTTCGTCTCTTGTTATCGCCTTGGTTTTGCAGCCTATTTCGTCTGGTATAAGTATTGCTACCCCTGCTTTTCTTTTCATTTCCATTTTCATGAAATGTCTTTTTCTGTCTTTGCACTTTCAATCTGTATATGTCTTTCCATCTAAAACGACTTTCTCGTGGACTGCCAAGTTAAGGGTCTGCTCTTGTCACTGCCGGTGGCCCTGGCCTGTGCTTCCCTGCACATCGGTTCAAACAGCCCAACACAATGGCGAACTGAAGGGGGGACAGTGGCGACCTCGCCTCGTTTCAAAGGCAGTGCTTCTGAAACAGTGTTGCAACGAAGTATGAATATTTACTGCTCCTTCTAACATACGCTTTATCAGGTTAAAGAAGTTGGCTCTTTTCCTTATTTACTAGCTTTTAAAAAAACTACATAAAAGTGTTAAATTGTATCCAATGCCTCTTCTATGAAAAAAATCATGTGGTTTCTTTGCCTTTAAATCAGTTAATGTAATGAATGTATTAATAAATTTTCTTATGTTAAACCATCCCTACAGATTCTCCTGGTGAATCCTTCTTGGTCATTATACACATACCCACAAAACACAAATGCTGTGTTCTTAGTTGTTTTCCTTTCCCTTTAGTGTTATTTAATGATAAGGAGGTTATAACATGACTTCAGGAATTTCTCTCTTTCTCTTTCAGTTTTGCCAGAGCTTTTCTAATTTTCCACCTTTTTAATCTTTCTTTTCATAAAATCAATGTTTGGCTTTGTTGATCTACTCTATATATACTTTTAAACTAGTTTCTGCTCTTAGCTTTAGTTTTTTTTAAGTTTTATTTTACTGCTCTTTTTTTGACTTCTTAACTTGGATACTTACCATATTTTTCAGACCATAGACGCACCTAGGTTTTAGAGGAGGAAAATAGGGGAAACATTTTTGAAGCAAAAAATGTGGTAAAATATTTAATAACATAAATAACATAATATTTCACCACTGTAAACATAAACAGAACTCAACAGCAGCATTAACAACCATTATTCCTCCCAAACTTTGCAGGGTGGGGGTAGTGTGTCTAATAGTCTGAAAATACACTAGCTCCTTAGTTTTCAATTTTTCTCCTTTTCTAATATATTTATTTAAGGCCATAAGATATAATATGTAATATCTTAATTATTATTTTTCAAATATTTATTGTGATTTATTTGGGGGTCAATAAATTACAGTTGACCCTTGGAGAACATGGGGGTCAGGAACACTGACCCCTGCACAACTGAAAATCGTGTGTCACTTTGACTCCCCCAAAACGTAACTACAAATATAGCCTACTGTTGACTGGAAGCCTTACTGCTAAGATAAACCGTAAAATACTCCATATTTTGTGTTATGCATGTTACATGCTGTATTCTTACAGTAATGTAAGCTAGAGAAAAGAAAATGTTATTTAGAAATCATAAGGAAGAGAAATTATATTTACAGTACTATATTGTATTTATTGATACCATAAGTTTATATCACCTGCTCACAAGGTGAGTCGTCTGTCAGCACCCACATCGGTACTGTCTTATATGATACAAAACACTGTGGACGTTACAGCTATTACTAACACTAGCTACCAAAAAAGAAAAGATGTGCAAAGGCAATTTATATTTACATGCATTGATAACCAAGAAGCAGCAATGTGACTGACTGCTTTATGACAGCTTAGCGGGATCGATATCATTGCTTCGCGGTGGCTGAACCCACACATTCATGAATGAATCAGTGTAAAATTTTTATGGCAAACAGCATTACAGACATATTCATAATATAGTATTGGGAACATTCTCACATTAAAAAAAAAAACATTTCCTGTAATGATGCGCTGATATACAGTTTCTCCAATTACTGGAGAGGTATATGGTAATGTAACTCTTTGAAAGCAAAGTTATAAAATGGTAAGAAAACTAGCACATTTATGAGGACGGGCTATCCCCTTTGCACGAGTCTTGCACACGGTGTTCTGCAGGGTGAATGCTTAAGCAACAATGATGACGACACAAAAATGTCTCAGGCTGTTCCTGCTGTATGGTTACTAGGTTGTCACACAAGGACCCCCACACACACACACATACAGTTAATACATTTATTAACGGTACGGCATGATGACTACTTACTAGTCGTTAAGTGGAAATGGATCATTATAAAAGTTTTCATTCTCAGCATCTTCAGGTAGAGGAGGCGGAGGGGGAGGAGGAAGAGGAGGGGCTGGTCTTGGGGTGTCCCGGGGTGTCCCGGGTGCGGGGGCAGGAGAGGCCGCAGCGGTGGAGGGGGAGGGGGGGAGGCAGGCACCCTCTGTGTGACTTCGTGGAATACATAACGTAGTTTTTGTCTGACTTCTTTTCCTTCTCGTTGCTCCAAGAATGTTTCCAGGCAGCAGCAACCCTCCCACCTTCTGCTTTATATTCAGTGTCTGTATCCCTGAAGGGTCCACGAGGTAGAGGGCAAAAGCAGTCTTGAAGAACCGGAACCCTCCTGCCAGATCGTCTAACGCCGGTTTGTTTTCTAGCTCTGCGTCTTCTTCCTCATCGTCTGGCGCTGGTTGGGAAGCACTCTTCTCTGTCAAGTCATCTCCTGTTAATTCCTCAGGTGTGGTGTCTATTAGCTCTTGAATTTCTCCAAGATCCGTATATTGAAACCCTTCACCTTCACACACAAACCTTTAAAAATGTTTTCCATATCCACAAACCCTTTCGTGGCCCCCTGATTAGCTCTGTTGTACATCTTGTGAGGTCACGCACGGCATCTGGACAGAGTGTCCTCCAGCAAATTTACTGTCTTGGTCTTGATGGCTTTTATGGCTCTGTCTATAATAAGGGTGCGTCTTCTTCGGTGGTGTGATCCTTCCAGACTTTCACGATGTTCTCTTTATTGGGGTTCTCCTTCCATAGCAAAGACAGTCCTTCCCATCAGTACGGTCTGTAACGGACTTCAGAGATTCCTATGACCCCAGCTTCCCCGATCCAGAGGCTCAATTAGAGGCATTGTGTTGGGAAATATCTCTTCAACATCTTTGGCTGAACGCATGGGGTTCTGGGTGGCCAGGGGCACTATCCGATATCAGAACTTCAAGAGGCAGTCCCTAACTGGAGAGGTGCTTTCTGACATCAGGGACAAAGCATCAGTGGAACAAACCCAGCTTGTCTTAATGGGATCTGGGAGTTACTCACCTGCTGCCTTGGTGGGCAGAAGCTGCTCCTTCTGTTGTCTCGATGTTCTTTTCTAAAGCCAGACCCCTTTCTAAAACTGTCAAATAGCCCTTCGTTAACATTACATTCTCCAGCTTTAGTTCATTCACCTTCATTTTGCTTTTTGTAGAATTATATTAGAATCTATAGGTCTGCCTTTCTTACAGGGATCCTGCACCCACATAAAAACTGCATTTTCAATATAAAATAAGGTTATTTCTCAAAAAGAGCAAGGCTCTCACACCCGCTGTCATAGCTGCAGTGATGGCTTTATGAATTCCCTTTCCTTCCCTTTTTTTTTAACCGTGGCCCTTATGCTGGATTTATTTATCTGGAAGCGGTGGGCACCCACGGCAACAGTCCCCAAGCTGTGGTACACATGCAGCACTCAGCTTGTCCTTTCTCTGCTTCTTGGGAGCACTGCCAGCACCACCAGGGGCACTTCACATGGGTCCCGTGGTGTTATTCAAGGCTGGTGGTGTTGCACCAAACGTGAAAAGTGCATGAGACCACTTTCTACTGCCACATGCAATTCACAGAAGCAATGAACTGCTCACACGGAGATGGTTAGTGTCACACGGTGTTTTCAGTGGGGATGCTCGCTGCATTTGAGCTCAGTGGGACAGCAACAGGAGGCGGCTATAAAATTATCATAGGACGATTTAATACTGCATCTTTGCATTTGTTTACATTTATTTTGCTGAAAATGGCCTTATGTACAGTCTGCGTTTGTGTATGTAAGCTTTGGTAAGTTTTAACTTTTTATAATAGGTCTGTGCATGTTTTATGGTAATAAATGATAAAATAGACTAGTCTCTGCATATATTTGTGTATTCATGATATATCTAATTCTTTCTTTCATTCTTTTTTTTTGATATTTCTAGGTTATGCAGTTTGCAAAATTTTCCAAATTATTGCAAGTCTCCAAGATTTTCCCAATATATTTATTGAAAAAATATGTGATAAGTGGAACAAGTTTGAACATGCAGTTCAAACTCATGTTTTTCAAGGGTCAACTGTATTTATAATTTTTTGTATTCCATAGATGAGATTTTTTAAAAAGATTTATTTATCTATCTATCTATCTATTTATTTATTTATTTATTTATTTTTAGAAGGAGGGGAAGGAAGGAAGAAAGAGAGGGAGAGAAATGTTGGTGAGAGAAAGAAACATTGATCAGTTGCTTCTTATATGCACCCAAACTGGGGACTGAACCTACAATCCAGGCAAGAGCCCTGACCGGGAATCGAACCAGTGACCTTTAGCTTTGCGGGATGATGCCCATCCAGCTGAGCCACACCAGTCAGGGCCCAAACACTAGATTTTAAATTTACCTTTTTGTTGTTCATTTCTAATTCAATCCCATTGTGTCAAAGAACATGATATGGATGCTAGTGATTTTTAAAAAAAAAATAAACTTTATATTTTAGAGCAGTTTTAAGTTCACAGAAAAATTGAGTGTAGATAGGTACTCTACACTCTCTCTCTTCCTCCCCACAAAGTTTCCCATACTATTAACATCTTGTGGTACCTTTATTACAGTTATTGAGCCAATGTCGATGTACTCTTATCCTAGTTAAAGATCATAGTTTACATTAGGGCTCACTCTTTGCATTGTACATTTCCATACATTTCGCTAATTGCATAATGTCGTGTGTCCACACCACAGTATCTGTCACACAGAATAGTTTCCCCTCCCTCTGTGCCCCATCTGTTCATCCCTCCTCCCCTCCTGCTGCACCAGGTGGCCATTGATATTTTTACTGTCGCTATCATCTTGCCTTTTCCAGAGTTAAGCTCATACAATAGGTAGACTTTTCCCACTGGTTTTTCCATTTAGCGATAGACATTGAAAATTCCTCCATGTCTTTTTTTTTTGTGACTTGATAGCACATTTCCTTTAAAAATTTTTTTAAATATTTATTATTGATTTTAGAGAGAGAAAGGTGGGGGGAGAGAAAAATAACTTGTTGCTCCACCCACTCACGCATTCATTGGCTGCTTCCTGCACCTGCCCTGACCAGAGACCAAATCACAACCAGCCAGTCGCAACCACCTGGTCAGGGCTGATGGAGCATTTCTTTTTCCCACCCAAAATACTCCATTGCCTGGATGCACCACAGTTTGTTTATCCACTCACCTATTGAAGGACGTTTTTGTTGCTTCCTGTTTTCATCTCTGTATTGCTACAGATCTGTGTGCAGATTTTTGTGTGGGCACTAGTTGCCATGCATTGTCTACTAGCAGAGTGTACCCCAGGCCCGCTACCCCTGCTTGTCGGGATTGCTTTGTATCTTACTGGCATTGGAAGAGGGCAGCTGCACTGCACTAGGGAATGGGAACCGTATGCACCTCTCCAGGTGCTAGGTGACTACAAGGGTATGTAGGTTGAGGGATCCTCGTCACCATGGCTCCCCAGCACTCCGGCTCTTGTCATTCTTCCACTAAATCACATGATGTGCAGCAACTGGCCTATCAGACTCTCCTCCGGGCAGGAATCTGTGAAGCCACTGCTGTGCACGATGCTGTCAAAGCTGGTCATCCTCAGCCTGGGCGAGCATGTTGTGACTTCTGAGTGTGATGGACAAACTGAAGCTGAAAAACGCTGGTCTTGGGGTGTCTCAACTCTCTTACATTTGGGGAGATTAAAGTGGGTGTTTTTAAATGTCAAATGCTACCGAGTAATTACAGTATCAACAAAATATCTGTTGAATTGACAGAGAGTTTTCCAAATTTATTTATTAGTTCCAGGTAAGGTTTTTTGGTCCATTCCTTGCTTAATATTATATTATGAAGATTCCTTAAGTTTCCTAATGCCAAAATAAATAAATAAATAAAGTATTACATATTCTTATTCTCCCCTTTATTACACAGAATGTATAGTTTCCCACTGACACATATTGCTAATCCAAATTTAGGCAAATGTCTATCGAATCACATGTTAGCATATTTGCCAAGTGTCTTTTCCTTCAAATCCTCACTTAAAAATGGAATGTTATTATTCTTGAAAATATCAAATACAGAAGACATGACAGGTATGTCATTCCGGTTGTTTGTCTTTTTTAAATTATTCAGTAAATTGCACCTTCTTGTTAAACTTATTCCTAGAAAAATCTTTTAAGTTAGTATTTTAAATAAAACTTCTTCTATTGATCTACTGATTCTTGAACATTAGTTTTGTATTCAGTCACCTGACTAAAGACTCTTGTTGTATACAGTAGTTGCCTGTAGTCCTAAAATCTCTCAAACAAGCAGCATCGTGCCCCGCTCCGATTCCTCAGTGGCCCCAGGCCTGGTGGTAGCAGCAGCTGGCCTTGGTTCACAGCTTAAACTCACTTGGGCACCTACAAGCCCCACACAAGTAGCAGTGAACTACAGATTGCTTTGTAGCTATGCCGGTGGCCCCTGACAGAACACAGGCGGTGGCTGACCCTGGCCAGCACTGTGCGGGAGGTCCCAGAGCCTGTGCACCCAGTGAACAGCTACAGACCACGTCAGAGCACCACTCTACCACCTCCACAAGCGACACACTCATGGGGCAGACTCTGCAGGCACCTGAGCCCCACCGAATAAGTATGCTCTGTGGAGTGGGCATACCCCTACACAGCTGATCCTCCACAGTGGTTGAAGGTAGGTGGTCAGTGGTCACAGCCGGTCCTGGTAGCTGATCAGCCTGAGTAAATCCCTCCCCTTGATGTGCCAACACCAATCAAGGCTCAACTACAAAAGGAAGGTGTGCACAGCCCACATGGTGGAGATACATTGAGGACTCAGTTTGGGTGAAAAGGGAAGCCGTGTCTCTGGATCCTACAGGACACTTCTATAATAGACCAATCTTCCAAGCCAGGGAGTAGTACCAGCTCTACCTAATACAGAGAAACAAACACAGGGAGGCTGTCAAAATAAGGAGAAAGAAACATGACCCAAATGAAAGAAAAGAACAAAACTCCAGAAAAAGAATTAAACAAAATGGAGATAAGCAAGCTATGAGATGCAGAGTTAGAAACACTGGTAATAACGAAGCTCAGTGAACATAGTGAGAAATTCAACAGCATAAAAAGGGCACGGAATACATAAAAGAAGAACCAGTCAGAAATGAAGGATACACTAAATGAAGAACAACTTACAGGGAATCAACTGTAGAGTGGATGAAGCCAAGAATCAAATCAGTGATTTGGACCCTGGCTGATGTAGCTCAGTGGATTGAGTGCAGACCTGCAAACCAAACAACTGCGGTTTGATTCCCAGTCAGGGCACATGCCTGGGTTGCAGGCCAGTTCCCAGCAGGGGATGCACGAGAGGCAACCATACATTGATGTTTCTCTCCCTCTCTCCTTCCCTTCCCCTCTAAAGATAAATAAATAAAATATTTCAAAAAAATCAGTGATTTGGAATATAAAGAAGCAAGCAAACAAACAAACAAGTAAACACCCCCTCACCACCACCACCACCAAATCACAATAGCAAGAAGAAAGAAGATTTCAAAAAAATGAGGATAGTGTAATGAGCTTCTAGGACAACTTCAAGCTTACCAACATTTGCCTCATGGGGGTCCCAGAAGGAAAAGAGAGAGAGCAATAAATTGAAAACCTATTTGAAAAAAGAATGACAGAAAACTTCCCTAACTTGGTGAAGGAAATAGACATACAAGTCAAGGAAGTGCACAGAGTCCTAAACAAGATGAACCCAAAGAGGCCCACACCAAGACACATCATAATTAAAATGCCAAAGGTTAAAGATATAGAGAGAATCTTAAAAGCAGCAAGTTAGATATTACAAGGAAGTTCCCATAAGACTGTCAGCTGATTTCTCAAAAAAGCTTTGCAGGCAAGGAGGGATTGGCAAGGAATATTCAAAGTGATAAAAGCAAGGACCTACAACCATGGTTACTCTACCAAGGAAAGCTATCATTTAGAATAGAAAGCCAGATAAAGAGCTTCCCAGACAAGGAAAAGCTAAAGGAGTTCATCACCACAAACCAGTATTACATGCAATGTTAAAGGGTCTTCTTTAAGGAGAAGATCAAATATATGAATAATAAAATGGCAAGAAATACATATCTATCAACAATTGAATCCAAAAAAACAAAATAAATAAATAAGGATAACATAAACAGTCACATAGATAGAGAGACCATTTTGATGGTTGCCAGAAGGTAGGGGTTTGGGGGATGCGTGAAAAAAGTAAAGGGATTAAGAAGTACAAATTCTTGGTTTACACAAATGCCTTCAATTTCTGAATATTGACTTTGTATCCCACTGTTTTGCAATTCACTTACTAGGTCAGGTAGTTATTTGGGGGTCTATAGGGTTTTCTATGTACTCTATCATATCATCTGCAAACAATGACAATTTTACTTTCTTCTTTACAATTTAGATTCCTTTTATTTCTTTTTCTTGTCTGATCACTGTGGCTAGTACTGCCAATACTATGTTGAACCAAAGTGGTGAAAGCGGACATCCTTGTCTTGTTCCTGATCTTAGGGGGAAAGCTAGTTTTTGCCCATTGAGTATGATGTTGGCTCTGGGATCTCATATATGGCCTTTATTATGCTGAGGTTTACTCCCTCTACTCCCACTTTGCTGAAGTGTTTTTATCCTAAATGGGTGCTGTACCTTATCAAATGCTTTTTCCACATCGATTGATATGATTATGTGGTTTTTGTCTTTTCTTTTGTTTTGTTTCCTTTTGTGG
>PVKM010042114.1:0-12912 GCA_004027735.1 Carollia perspicillata | reverse complement strand
AAAAAAACAAAAACAAACTGAGCAAACAGCTAGAACAGGAACAGAAAGAACCACAGAAATGGAGATCACATGGAGGGTTATCAGTGGGGAGGCGGAGGGGGGAGAATGGGGGAAAAGGTACAGGGAATAAGAAGCGTTAATGGTAGGTACAAAATAGACAGGGGGAGGTTAAGAATGGTGTAGGAAATGGAGAAGCCAGAGAACTTATATGTACAACCCATGGACATGAACTAAGGGGGGGGATGCTAGTGGAAGGCGGGGTGGAGGGGAATAAAGGTGAGAAAAAATGGGACCACTGTAATAGCATAATCAATAAAATATATTAAAAAAGTAAATAGGAAAAATGACAAGAGCACATCGAACAAAGTAGAAAAAGCATTTAGAAATATGCATCCATTCATGATTTTAAAAATCTTTCAGCAATCTTTCAGATGGGATTTTCTTAATTTGATAAAGGGCATTTACAAAATACCGATGGTTACCATCATGCTTAACAGTGTAAGACAAAACGTGTTCCCTTAAGACCAGGAATAAAGTGGAGGCCTTCTCATCATTCCCATTCTGTGTAGCACAGGCAACCGCAGTCGGAGCAATAAGGCAGGGAAGGAAAGGAAAAGGAAAACAGGTTAGAATGAAAGAATAGTGTGCCTATTTGCAGGTGACATGGTTTTCTATATAGAAAATCCCAAGGAATCCACACAAAACATGTTCTAAATTAATGAGTTTAGCACAACCACAGAATATAAGGTCAACTCACAAAAAAATGCATCATATTTTTATATTCTTATAACAAACAACTTGGAAACCAAAATTAAGAAAAATACTTAAAAATTTTAAAGTACCCCAGTAAATTCAATAAATAAATAAATAAACATCTTTTTTCTTTTTTTACAAAAACAGAATACTTAGGTATAAATCTAAAAAAGCTTGTGTAGGCTGTGTATGCTGGTAACTATAACACTGAAGAAAGAAATCAAAGAATGTGAATAAATGGAGAGATGTACTGTGTTCATGGGCTGTAAGACTCAATTTGGGCAGACGTCAATTTTCTCCAAATAAATCTACGGATTTAATGCAATTCCAATAGGATTTTTGCTGAGATAGACGAGCCTATTCTAAAATTCATTTGGAAAGGCAAAGGGAACAGAATAGCCTAAATGGTTTTGAAAAGAAGAATAAAAGTGGGAGGAATCTGTCTAACCAATTTCAAGACTTACTATGAAGCAGCATTAATCATACGGCATAGTATTGGTGGAGGATTGAAAAACTCTCAAGATTCAGTAACAGGAAAACAGACAACCCAATTAAAAATGAGGGAAATATTTTGTTAAAACAAAGATACGTATCATGACAGGAAACAATGACCAATGACTTTTGTTTGTTTATTTCCACTGCTTTTTAAAAATACAGTGCTTCCTGGGTAATTTACATTACTGTAAATGAGAACAAAAGTAATTTAGCTTTAAATTTTAATTCTGTTTCATGTTATGGGGAAATATAAGCTAAGCATTTTATTGATTGCAGCTTAATTCAAGTGATCGGCTCTTCCAGAAAGCTTTCTCTCACCCTTCAGTCTGATTTCAGTGTTCCTCCACTGTGCTCTGCCAGGTTCCTGTGTGTGCCTTTACCACAGCCCCTTCCTTATCTTACAGTATTAACCTGTCTGTCTTGAGGGTGGTACTTACTTTATTCCTAAACTCTAGCATAGTTACTGTCACATAGTAACCACTAGGTGTGTTTGTTAAACAATGAAAGACTTGTTAAGATTAAATGAGAGTTATTGATAAAATAATTACATGGCAACAAAAAAAAAACAATAAATGGGATGCTTTTAGAATGGTGTCTGACACCTACCGAGTAAATGTTAGTTCATTCATTCAACAAATAGTTAGATTATGTGAAGTACTATTATAGGTGATTAGGTATTTTAAGTTACAAGTATTTTAGGTTCTAGCTGTTAAAGTAATGAACGGTACAGACCAAAATCTCTGCCCTTGTGGAACTTACATTTTTATAGGGGAGACAGACAATAAGTAAAATAAATAGATGAGCCCTGGTTGGTTTGGCTTACTGCACTGAGTGCCAGCCTGAGAACCACAGGGTCGCTGGTTCAATTCCCAGTCAGGGCACATGCCTGGGTTGCAGGCCAGGTCCCCAGCAGGGGGCATGCGAGAGGCAACCACACATTGATGTTTCTCTCCCTCTCTTTCTTCCTTCCTACCTCTCTCTCTAGAAATAAATAAATAAAATCTTTTTTTTTTAAAGAAAGAAACCAGTTTTAAACAAGAGAAATGGTCACCATGTTCTTTCCATGCAACCAAAAAATAAAAATAAAAAAAATAGATGCAATATGTAGGTGATTTTTTTTGAAGTGAGGGGAAAAACACTTAACTATCTAGACACTTCACCAAAGTGAGAATGTAGGCAGAAAATAAACACATAAAAAGACACTGTACATGATTGGCCATTAGGGAAACAAATTAAAACCACGATGAGATACTACTACACAACAATTAAAACTGAGAAAAATAAAGGCACGATAGTACCTACTTATGACACAGCTGGAACTCTCTCATTCATTGCTGGTGGAAATATAAAACAGGACCAAGGAAAACAGCTTGCTTGTTTCTCATAAAGTTAAACACATACTTACCATAGGACCCAGCCAGCCCCCTCCTATTTATTTTAGAGAAACAAATCTCATGTTCACCCAAAACCCTGCATATGAATGTTTATATCAGCTTTATTGGTAATCATCACCACACACTGGAAACAACCTGAATATCCTTTGATGGGTGAATAAAGTGGCTACATTACTACTATTTAGTATTCAAATACTATTTAGCAATAAATACTCTTGCTAGTTTAATATGAATACTAAGTACTCATTCATATGAATGCTAAGTATATAAATACTTAGCAATAAAAAGAAATGGACTATTATTATATGCAGCAACATGAATGTGTCTCAAAGCCATTGTGTGGAGTGAAAGAACCATCTCAAAAGGTTATATACTGAATGATTCCATTTAGATGACATTCAGGAAAAAGGCGAAGGAAGGGAGTGCTAGAGAACAGACCAGTGGTTGCTAGGCGGTAGGGAGAGTGTGACTTTTTAAAGGGCCAGCGCAAGGGATTTTGGGGTAGGTGAAGGAACTGTCTGTAGCCGGCTTCTGATGATGCTCACACAGAGGACTACACATGCGCACGTGCCAATTTTATTATACATTACTTTTAAAAAGAAAGAAAAGAAAACCGACACCTAGGCAGGGCCTCTGAATCCACCCGAAAGATACCGTTTGCCAAAATTTTGTGTTCCCTACTCAATTCCAAAGGGGAAAACACATATTCTTAAGTCAAATAAATGGATTTTTAAAAACCATCAAGAAAAAAGAAACCCAAAACATACTTTCCATACATAGGTTCAGTAACACAGTGTCCGAGTGGATTCGCTGGGTAAAGATTATTCGGCACAACTATACAAACACGCCTCAAATTAGGACAGCCACAGTCTGAAGTAGAAAACTAGGCTGGATGCTTTCTGATGTGAAATCGTTACCATTCAGAGACCTGTGTTGGCACAGAGCCCAACTCTGTTGTTTTTCTTCATTGACAATTTCATTTTTTATTTCAGGCTGACTCTATTGATAAGCACTCTAAGGCTCTTTTTATTAAAAAAAAAAAAGTACCTGCGAAAGGGTTCCCAGCGGTTTATAAGTGATCTGTGTTTTCTTTTTGCCTGTATTAATTTTATAAACAAATAATTCAATAAATTATAAGAACTCAAGTCAATCGCTAACTAGAGTATCTTTCACATAAAATTTTTTTAGGCCCTGGCTGGTGTGGCTCAGTGGGTTGAGCACAGGCCTGCGAACCAAAGGGCTGCTGGGTGGATTCTTAGTCAGGGCGCATGTCTGGGTTGCAGGCCAGGTCCCCAGGAGGGGGTATGCGAGAGGCAACCACACACTGATGTTTCTCTCCCTCTCTTTCTCTCTCCCTTCCCCTCTCTCTAACAATAAATAAATAAAATCTTTAAAAAAATAAATTTTTGGACTGTTTTATTTTGTAGGAAAGAATGGACTAAATTATCCTAGCTACGAAACGAGTGATTGTAAATGAGTGGTTCTGAAAGGATTTGAAAGTGTGAGTGCTCTTAAAAAGATTAAGTGTAAAAAATTTGGCAGTGCCTCAAAAAGTTAAACATAGAATTATCATATGACCCAACAATTCTACTCCTATGTGTATATACCCAAAAGAACAGAAAACAGGTTTTCTTTTTTTAAAAAAATATTTTATTTATTTATTTATTTTTAGAGAGAGGGGAAGGAAAGGAGAAAGAGTGGGAGAGAAACATCAGTGTGTGGTTGCCTCTCATGTGTCCCCTACTGGGGACCTGGCCTGCAGCCCAGGCATGTGCCCTGACTAGGAATTGAACCAGCAACCCTTTGCTTCACAGGCCCGTGCTCAATCCACTGAGCTACACCAGCCAGGGCACAAAACAGGTTTTCAAATAAGTACACATGCACTCACGTTCACAGCAGCATTATTCACATGTGCAAAAAGGTGCGAACAACCCAAATATCCATCATCTGATGAACTAATAAGGAAAACATGTATCCACACAATGGAATATTATCCAGCCATAAAAAGGAATGAAGGACTGACACATGCTCCGGTATGGATGAACCTTAAAAACATTATGCTAGCCCTGGACACGGAGCTCAGTTGGTTATAGCATTGTTCTAATACACCAAGGATTCAGGTTTAATCCCTGGTCAGGGCACATAAGGGAATCAACCAATGAGTGCATAAATAAGTGGAACAATAAATCAATGTCTCTCTCTCTCTTCCCCCCTCTCTAAAATTAATAAATAAAAAAATTTAAAGGTGTTGTTTTATAAAATGACAACAAAACACATGTTAAGTGAAAGAAGCCAGACGGAAAAAGCCCCTTATTATATGATTCCATTCATATGAAGTATGCAGAAGAGGTAACTCTAAAGTCAGAAGGTAGATCAGTGGTTGCCAGGGGCTTGCGGGAGGGGGGTGGGAAATGACTGCTTAACGGGCATGGGGTTTCCCCTCGGGTGATGAAAATGCTTTGGAACTAAATAGAGGTAATGGCTCTACAATGTTGTGAGCATATTAAATGTCACTGAACTGTACACTCTAAAATAATTAGCTTTGATTTCTGGTCAAAATGGTGGAGTAGGTAGACACATTTCACCTCCATGCAGAGCCATAAGACGGATCACAACTAACCTTAAAACAAAAAATACCCAGAACTGCCAGAAAACAGTACTGTATGAAAGTCTGACAAGTAAGGCTTTAAAGAAGCCATATTCGTCCAGATGGGTAGGAGGGACAGAGACAGAGAGCCAGGGTAGAGAGGATGCTGTGTGGTGGTGGCCAGGCAGTGGTGGCGAAGCAGTGGCAGTGGCAGTAACAGCAGGTGAAACAGGTGGTCCCACATTCACGAGTGGTGGATAATTATCAGGAGGGACACCTTGGGAGCGAGCAATACCAGCCTCAACCCAGACTGCACAGCCCAGGGTTCCAACACTGGGAAATGAAGTCTCATAACTTCTGGCTATAAAAATCAGTGGGGGTTGGGATGGAAGAAATTGCCAGTCTCTGGAGAGTCCATTTAAAGGGCCCACACATTCCTAGAACATATGCCAACCTTCCCACTCTGGGAACCACCACCTGGGCAGCAGCCAGACGGGTGCCAGTCGAATATGGGAAGGGAGTGAAGTGACTGGAAATGGGGCGAGTGCTGAGCAAGCCTACAGCAGCCAGACAGCAGCGTTGTCTCCTGTCTGACAGCTTCCCCACATACAGAGGCATAACATAGTGAAGTGTGTTGCCCTGCCCTGGTGAATACCTAAGGTTCCACCCCATACAACTTAACACTTGCACTAAGACAGGGAGTTGAAGCAGCTCTACCTAATACACTGAAACAAATGCAGGGAGGCTGCCCAATATCGAATAGACAAAGAAATATGGCCCAAATGAAAGAACAGAACAAAACCCTAGAGAAAGAGCTAAGCAAAATTGAGAGCCAATCAATCAGATGCAGAGTTCAAAACACTGGTGATAAGGATGCTCAGAGAACTCATTGAGTATGGTGACAACAAAAAGGAAGAAAAGGCTATACTAAGTGAAATAAAGAAAAATCCACAGAGAACCAACATTGAAGGGAAGGAAGCCAGGGTTCAAATTAATGATTTGGGATATAGGGGAGAAAAAAGCATTCCATCAAAACAGCAAGAAGAAACAAGAATTCAAAAAAACAAGGATGGTACAAGGAGCCTCTGGGACATCTCCAAACATGCCAACATCCAAATCATAGGGATGCCAGAAGGAGAAGAGGAAGAACAAGAAATTAAAAACTTGTTTGAAAAAATAATGAAAGAAAACTTCCCCGATTTGGTGAAAGAAATAGACATATAAGGCCAGGAAGCCCAAACAAGTGGGACCCAAAGAGGATCACACATAGACACATCATAATTAAAATACCAAAGGTAAAAGATAAAGAGAGAATCTTAAACGCAGAGTTACCTACAAAGGCGTTCCCATAGACTATCAGCTAATTTTTCAAAAGAAACTTTGCAGGCAGGAAGGGACTGGCAAGAAATATTCAAAGTGATAAAAAACAAAGACCTACAGCCAAGGTTAATCTAGCCAACAAAGCTATCACTTGGAATTGAAAGGCAGATAAAGAGCTTCCCAGATGAGATAAAGCCAAAGGAGTTCATCATCACCAAGCCCTTATTATATGAAATGTTAAAGGGACTTATCTAAGAAAAAGAAGATCAAAACTACAAACATTAAAATGACAATAAACTCACAACTATCAACAACTGAATCTAAAAAAACAAAGGCAAAAATAAGAACAAACTAAGCAAACAACTAGAACAGGAACAGAATCATAGATACGGAGATCACATGGAGGGTTATCAGCGGGGAGGGGGATGGGGAGAATGGGGGAAAAGGTACAGAGAATAAGAAGCATAAATGGTAGGTACAAAATAGACAGGGGGAGGTTAAGAATGGTGTAGGAAACAGAGAATCCAAAGAACTTATGTGTTTGACCCATGGACATGAACTAAGGAGAGGATTGCTGGAGGGAAGGGGTGTATTGAGAAGAGGGGGACAAAGTGGGAAAAATGGGGACAACTGTAATAGTGTGGTTGATAAGACATACTAAAACAATAAATAAAATAAAATGGTTAATTTTGTGTTCTGTGACTTTTACAGATGAAGTGTGTCTCTCCAGTCTTATTCACATTTGTACTGTGTATCCAATTTTTTTTCAAGGAAATTACAAAGGATTAATTTAGTGTATCTCAAATCTGAGTGAAATGCAAATTAATCAGTGATAAGTAAATTTTTTAAAGTGATCTGAATATCGTAGCCCTCGATTATCCAAGAGGGATATTTTAAGACCCCCAGTGGATGTCTGAAACTGCAGATAGAAGAAAACCATATATATACTGGTTTTTATTATACATAGCTATGATAAAGTTTAATTTATAAATTAGGTACAATATGAGAGTAACAACAATAACTAATAATAAAATAGGATGGTTACAATACACTGTAAGAAAAGTGATATGAATGTGGTATAATTAAGTCAAATAAGCATTACTTGAAGAAAGAAAATAAAGAAGAAAAAAGAAAGGTGAATTACTCGAACACAAGAACTTCGATCCCACGACAGCCAATCCCATAAACCACCTGTTTACTGAGCGACGGACGGGGGCGGGGCACCGCAGTGTGGATGCTCTGGACAAATGGATGATTCATAGCCTCACTGGAATGGAGCAGCATGGCACAAAATTTCACCATGCTACTCAGAACAGCCCACAATTTAAAACATGAGTCATTTATTTCTGGAACTTTCCACTTAATATTTTTGGACCTTCCTTGCCTACAGGAAACTTGAAACCACTGAAAGTGAGACTGCGGATGAAGGAGGACCACTATAATCTAAAGTGCTCAGAGGAATCGAGAAGTTGGAATGGTTACAAATCATTGTAATAAATGCCCTCTGTCAGAGCTTTCCAATGCTCCTACAAAAATGTAATTATCCCAAAAGGTATCTACAAGTATTTAATTACACCAAGAACCTCTGTTGGAATATGGTCTATTCAGTGGCCATTGCCCTAGTGGCCCTTGCAATCCCTGGGACGCTGTGCCTGTCACACGCACTTTTTGTGTGATCTTGGCCTAAGAGTGAGAGGAGGAGTAAGGTGAGGAGAATGGGGTGTTGTCTGCGAAGTTTCGCTTTGGGGCCTGGAATGTTTCTAAACTTTCGAAATCTGAGGCTTCTCTGCTCACTAACGATGGCTCTTTCAAATACCCAAGCCTCTTTTCATGGGAATTTTCAGATCATCTTGTTTTTCCTTTGAAAGTGTATAAAACCTGTGCATGATGCATACTAAGTGATCATCCTTTAAAAACTGTTGTAGCCCTGGCTGGTGTGGCGCAGTGGATTGAGCACTGGCCTTCGAACAGAAGGTTGTGGGTTCCATTCCTGGTCAGCTCATACCTGAGTTGCAGGCCCGGTCCCCAGCTAGGGGCGAGTAAGAGGCACAACCAACTGATGTTTCTCTAGCACATCGATGTTTCATTTCCCTCTCTTTCTCCTTCCCTTCCCCTCGCTCTATAAATAAGTAAGTAAGTAAGTAAATAAATCTTTAAAAAGAAAAAAATCATCACGAAGCCCTTTACTGAAATTCATTGTTTGTGATATTTTCACTTTATTTATTCTGAACCCTGACCCTGACCTTGCAATTCAACATTTCAAGTAAATTTCAAGCGAAAGTCCTGAGCTCAGTATTCTCTGCTCTTTCCAGATTCACGGTTACCTTGTCTCACTATACCCTAAGCCCTGGCAGGCTGATCTCAACTGATCTCATCAATGGTCTCCCAGACGCTCTGGTTCCTATTTGGGTCATCAGTAGGAGGCGCATGCAGGTCAGAGGGCAGGGGCAGAGAGAAGTTAGGGCATTTATCACCTGCCACCCTCTCTACAGGCAGTGGGTTCGCTATGGCTGTGTTCTACAGAAGGCCACCACTTCTGTTGTGTGACCTGCTTACAGCCACGGCAGCCATAGCCACGGCTTCAGCAACAGCTCTCTCTCCACTCCAGGTGTGTCTCTTCCCTGCTCTTTCTCACTTAGGGGTGGTGAAGTTTTCAGTCTTCACCAATGCTCTTAGTCTTCACACTGCTTTTAGTCTTTCGGTGCTATGCCATCCTTTAGATAGTACATAACACAGAACACGGGGATGATGACATAATTTGTGGAGCTCAGTGCCAAATGAAAATGCAATAACCTTTGTTCAAAAATTACCAAGAATTGCAAGATGGCAATCACCAGGCACTCAACTAAGTGTGGGACCTGTGTGACGGCACAGGCTGCACATCCACGAAGCCCACCCTGCTTACCGAATATGCTCCTCAGTTACCTGGTGAGTGTGCGGCCTGTTTCCTGCCAGGATCCTTCCTAATGTGCAGTCCCATGGGTTCAATCTCACACTTAAAAAAAAATTGTGGTTCCATTCGGGGAGGGGTGTCAAACTCTTTTTCACCAGGGGCCACATCAGCCTCTTGTTTGCCTTCAAAAGGCCCAGTGTAATTTCAGCTCCTTAACAGTTAAGGAGTAGTTACATTTATACAGTCCTAAAATTACTTGGGACCTTTGAAGGCAACTGTGAGGCTGACGTGGCCCCCAGTGAAAATGAGTTTGACACCCCTGCAGTAGGGGCTCTAGAAAAGTACTCATCTACAGTTACATTTCAACATTGTGCAATTGAAAACGTATGAAAAGATTTGCATCTGCAGCAGAAAATTCACTTAATCTCTCTCTTCCTCACCCCCACGGCTGACAGAGCCACTCATTCGGGAGCCACCGTGGGCCACCACAGCCCTTGAGCACCAGCTACCGCGTATCCATCCCACAGCTGGAGAAGTGTGTGGGTTCCAGGCATAACTTCCGGGCAGGTGCAGGAAGTTTGAGCAGTGATTCCAACCAGTTAGTTGCTTTTTATTTTTTGTATTGGTTACAGGATCTAATACGTATTCTAGCTTTTTTGTCTCCTGGCAATATGACTTTAACTGAGCACCTTCTCATAGCCTGGAACCTATTTTCTCTCTCTCTGGCTAGACACTGGCGTGAGATAGCGATCGCTTAGGATTACTAAACAAACACCAGTTAGACCTCTCGTGTTGAGCAAGGCCTGCTCTCTCGACACTCCCTTAACAGACGTAGGAGTTGAGCTGACTACCTGGAATGATGCCTATTGGTTTTAAAAGGGGAGTCTCATAAGCTCTTCTGTGCCATTGTGTTTTACTCTCATTGCTTTGGTTGTTACTGATTCAAGGATGGCAAAGAAACTAGAGTTTGAGAAACACCGTGCAACCACTTTGTTTCATTGGCCGAACTTGCAGTAGACTCATGTGCTCTGGATCGCCGAGCCTTCAGCAACTGCCTTCCGTATATCACTATTCATTTGAAGGCACACACTTGATTTCTTCCATCCTCCTGGTCTGTTGCCTCTCAGGGCCTTCATTCTGTAGCCTTGGAGGGAGCAAAAAGCACAGGTGGTATTTTTGTTTTCCCTCCAAGTCTCCAGCTTTTAAAAATCTCTCTTGAAGAGCCACCTTTAATATAAAGGGAAGTATTATACAGAAGTGTTCATTTCTTTGAAGAGTTTCCAAATACACTGCCTTATCTTTTCTCGGAAACACAAATTTTCTCTCGAAGAGGGCAAACTTTCATTTCCAATCAGGGTCATACATAAAAATAATTCCAGCTCTTTAAATCCAGATTATAGAACGATTACTCCTAGAATGATACGTGAATGCTCACTGGGCCTAAAATTTTCCCGTGGTTATGAATTGGCTACATTTTCATTTTCATTTGGCTCTGACTTGTTTTTGAGATAGGCAAATAACCAGTGTGGCCTCAGGAATAATCCTTCTCTTGTGAAAGCCAACAGCATTTCTTAGACTTCCAGTCTGAAGAGCTGGAAGGGACTGCAGAGGTCTTGCACCCAAATGACAAAATGAGGCATCTCAGAGCTACAGCTCTGGACTGGGTGACAGAACCGGTGAGCAGGGTTGAGAATTTTGCTAAGGGCATCTGATCCCCAATCCGTGCAATTTTGAAGTGACTGTGGAGATGTACATTTTTGGGGAAAATCTGCCCCTCAATTTTACTTTGCCCGTTTCTGTCACCCAGTACTCCTGCCATGTGCCTTCCTGTACATTGTCCTCTGTGTGGTTTATGGGTCGTCAACAATCACCTGTACACCTTGCTCTCTGTAGCGTTCAGTGCCCTCCCCTCCCCACGGGCTTCCCTGCCAGCTGCAGGTGCTGCCCAGAATGTCTCCCGTTGAACAAAATTGCCATTTTTGCACGCCTACTTATAAGCCAGCAACAATTTACTTTAAAATTTCATAATGATAAGTGTACAATAATTAAATAAACTTGAGAGTTAAAATGGTGAATGCGTTAGAATATAGTTATTTTATTTTTAAATTATTTCAAATTTACTTGAAACATTTCAAGCACTCAATAGAAGTAGGGAGAACAGTATGATGAACAGCTTCTACAATTATCCATACTCTGCTGATCTTGTTTTATTTATCTCATGGTTTTCTTGGGAGGGGGCTGAAGTATTTGAAAAATAAATCCTAGACATACTTTCACTTCAACTTTCTCATTATGTATCTCTAACAGATAAGAACTGAAGAGAAAAACATAATCCCAATGCCATTACCACACCTAATAAAATTAATTTCTTTTAAAACAATATTGTATTTATTTATTTTTAGAGAGAAGGGAAAGAAGGAAGAAAGATATGTGAGAGAAGCGTCAATTACATGCCCCCACCTGGGGACCTGGCCCACAACCCGGGCATGTGCCGTGATGGGGAATTGAACTGGCGACCCTTCAGTTCCCAGGCCGGCACGCAATCCACTGAGCCACACCAGCTAAGGCAAAAATTAATAATTAAGGCCCTGGCTGGCATAGCTCAGTGGATTGAGCACGGGCCTGAAAACCAAAAGGCTGCCAGTTTGATTCCCAGTCCAGGGCACACGCCTGAGTTGCAGGGCAGGTCCCCAGTAAAGGGGCATGTGAGAGGCAACCACACATTGATGTTTCTCTCCCTCTCTTTCTTTTTCTCTCTCCCTTCCCCTCTCTAAAATTAAATAAATAAAATCTGTAAAAAATTAATAATTAAAAAAAACTTTTCTGTACTCACCTAAGGACATTTTTTCTTCATTGCTTTGAGAAAGAGAGAGAAATATTGATGTGAGAGAGAAACATCTATTGGTTGCCTCTCCCATGCCCCCTGAGCAGGGATTGAACCCACAACCTAGGTATGTGCCCTGACAGGGAATTGAACTTGCAACCTTTCCGTGTACGAGATACTGCTCCAACCAACCAAGCCACACTGGCCAGGCAAAAATTAATCACTTAAAAGAGATTAATTTCTTAATATGTATATCAAGTCTACATTTATTTCCCAATGTCTTTTTAGCATTGGTTAAGTTGGATTAGAGCCATGCAATATCTAAACATTGCATTTGGTTTACTAGGCATTTAAAAAATCTTCATTTACATGCACTTGACCTTTACATCAAGCCAATGAAAAATGTAGGGTCCCAGTTCACAGGTGGGCGAATTGGAATTTAGAGAGGTTAAGAAATTTCCCCAAGGTCTCAGAAATGGAGATCACGTGGAAGGTTAGCAACAGGGGAGTGGGAGGAGGAGCAGGGGAGAAGGTACAGAGAATAAGTGAAGGTGGGGAGAAAATAGACAGGGAGAGGGCAAGAGTAGTGTGGGAAATGTAGAAGCTGAAGAACTTATGACACATGGACATGAACTAAAGGGTGGGG
>PVKM010042113.1:0-12920 GCA_004027735.1 Carollia perspicillata | reverse complement strand
GTTGACCTCATTAGGGCACAGAAAAGGTTAGGTCCCTTGTCCAGGATCATGAAAATGATAACATGGCAGAACCAGGGCTGGAGCCTGGGTTCTCCACCTCCCCAGGAATGCTCACGGCTGCGAGCGCACCAGGAACGCTCAGGAACGGGGGACAGAATCGGACCCCAGAGCCCACGTGACAGAGTGCAGCACAACCCTGAAACTTCACTGGATGTGGCTCCGGGCAGCTTTGAGCCCTGACCTGGCTCCCAGAGCAATCTGGCCTTTGGAAGGGGTGGGGCGGGCAGATTCCCCTGTGACTGAGGTGCGTCCAGATGTGGAAAAGGGCACAGGGGAGTAGAGCCAGACACTCTGGACACCCACCTGCCTCAGCACCTGTGTGTTCCTACCTTTGCCAAGATTATCTCCATCCTTTCTATGAAGCTTGTGTCCTTCTGTTTGTCAACTTGAGAAAAAACACCCACTGTATAGACAGGTGTCTGCCTTGGCAACACACGTCCCTCCTCACCACTACTCTGCTCCCCCAAACACCGTCCTCGCGGCCATATGTCAGATCAGCTCTGCCGGGAGCGCAATGGCATGAGTGTGAGAAATCGAGGTGCAGGAGCATCCACTGTCGTGTCCTCAGGAAACAGACACAAGTCCTGACACGCTTAGCCTGAAAGCCAGCTCACTGAAATACCTCTCCCTGCCAACACGCCCAGACCCCGAGAAGCTGCTTGTCACCTCGGCAGACTCGCTGCTGCTGCTTCTTCTTCGGTGAATCAGCGTCAGCAGGAGAGCTACCAGCAGGGCCGTGGCCGCCAGCGACGGGATGCCGGCGGCGAGTCCGAGCGAGGGCCCGCAGCCCTGACACAGAGAGAAGCAGAGTCACGTTCTCCGGGAATCAAAGAAAGGGTTGATCGATGAAAAATGAAACACTGCCACAACTCAACGACCCTAAGTGTCGTACAAGATCAAAAGGGTCATGAGATAGTGTGGAAATGTTTACAGTCTACATGACAAATGACTCATTTTAGGAACTTAATTTACATAGTTTAAGTCAATTAGAAAAGGGTGATAATCCAATAGGAAAATGGGCAACAGAGATGAACAGAACATTCCTAGAAACGGACGTGCGGATTTCTCATCAACACTGAAAAAACTGAGACACAACCCAAAGCAACAATTAGATGCCACTTTTACCCATCGGTTTGGCAAAAAGGGAAAAGTTTTCTTGCATCCCGCACCATTTTGACATGAATGTTCTAATTTTATTTACACTAAATGCACCAACCACTTACTTTTCAAATCCCCATTTTGTGCTGATCTCAGTGGAAATAGCTGCATAAGTTTTCGGGTTTGCAAGTTATCTGGGAATATCAAAGGTGATCTGCAGAATCCACATAAATATGGGATTCTCGTATATGACATAAATACGGGAAAGTACCTAAATCAAAAATATATAGCGTGATGGCTTCTCACACGATGAACGCCCCCATGCACCAGCGTTCAGATGAAAACCAGACGTCGCCAGCACCCCAGAAGCCCCTCATGCCTGTGTGTAAGGGTTTTTTGAAATCTGTCACCACAGATTAGATTGGTCTTTTTCCAGCATCGTCTAGATGCACCGAGAAAGTAAGCACAGCAAGTCCTCACCGACCCTCCTGGCTGGGTTCTCGGAACGTGGTGAGACAAAATGCAGTGAAGCCAATGTCACCACGGACCGATCAGTAAAAACAACGGTTACGTTTCTACCGCCTCTCACCAGTGTTACCCCGGAACAGTGCTGAGCAGAACGTCACTGCAGAACCCAAGTGTGCAGCTGCTTCTGCTCCACACATTGTGAGACCCGCCTGTGATTTGCACACTCTCCCTCATTTCTGAGCTGAGTTGATTCTAAGAATAATAGTTGAGTCAGACTCTGTGCTTGGTAACAGTTCACACATCAGATTTGTCTGCTCCTCCAAACAAATGCACAAGGTGGGGAGAGCCTTATCATCCCTGTGTTATAAGTGACCAAACCAAGGCTCCGAAATTTAAGCGACATACTTACTGCTTCTTTCCCACCTGTAACAACTGGAGAGGACGTCTGTGGAGGGGAAAGAAAACATACAGCTTAAGAAAACAAATGTGTGGAACCAATACTATACAGGCCAGTCTGTCAAAGGTGAAGCGTAATGACTAAAGTTCACCATTTGCTAGACGTCCTGTTAAAAACAATGAATGACTACTGTTGCAGGAAGTAGCATCGGAGGAGCTCCGAGACTGCTGTGCTGCTGCTGTTGGCCAGCGGCTTCCTGGTTGCCAGGCAACACCTTTTAACACTTAGGTAGCAGCTAGAAATGGGTGGCCAGAGGCGGAAATAAAGGCAGGGCCCTCACCATTATAATCTAACAAAGAACTTAATACAGGAGGATAAAAGCAAAGGAGGACATGCCTCACCCATTGACCCTGGTGTCCTGAGTCTGGTTTGGCTGCCAGGCGTCCCAAACCACACACGTGAACTAGGATAGTGCAGGGGGCAGTCCTCGAAAGGCTGTGTGTATCATCGCCACCAGCTGGGAAAAGGAAAGCCTTGAGACTGTGTGTGTTCATCCCAAGGCCTGGAAGGGGAGGGGTCCACGGTGCCCAGAGAAAAAGCCCATGAAACAACTTTGGTTAACTGCCCGCCTCCTGTCACGTACGCACAATGAACAAATAGAGCCTGGAGCAGGATGAGGATTTGAGCTAACATGCCTCACCCATACCGACATTTGGGTAGCGACACTGCCCCGGGAAGCTGGCACCACTGTTCCTGTCAATCAACATGTAACTCCCTCACCCCACCCCACCAACTATGTGAGTCCTCAGGACAGAGGACTCACTCTCTTGTTTTGGCTCTTTTTGCCACACGGGGGGTGGGGGAGTAGGCCCTGGCCACCCTGCTCATGCCACCCTTGCTGTTGCTCCCCCGTGAGAGCGTAGCCCTAATAAACTGTGTGCAGGCTAATGGGCTCGCTGGTCTGTAATTCTTCACTGGGTCAGCAAGCAGCCCAGGGTGTCCCCGGTAACACCGTGACTGCCAAACAGAACCTTGAACGACTGTTTCCCAGAGAGAAGAAATGAAATTCATCTACAAGGGGAGAGGATTCGGAAATTCCAGGAAGGTCTTTGTTAGTTACTCGCACGGGTTTTGCAAATCAAAAAGGCTCTCTCTCGTCCCAAGTCCCCACGTCCTTCCCAGCACTCTGTGGGGTGACCTACCCCCATTGCCCGAGGGAAAACGATGCAGTCTGGTGGAAGGTGGGCTCCTCGAGGATGGCTTCTTGTGTTCAAACATCCGCGATGAAGCAGACCCCTTTGAGGGGATCCGAAGTTGTGAACGATTCATGTTCCTGGGGCAATTCCACATGGAATGAATGCCTTGCAGGTTGCCAGCTCACACCTCCACTTAAGGAGGGGCACTGGGCCCCACCCTTTTATGAGATGTTTCAGGTAATAGTCCCACCTGGATCAGTAAGCCTCCGGTCGAAGAGCCAAGTTCTCCATTTGCATGGAGACCACACTAGGTGGCGCCGTGCGGGGTTAAGGGTGCGGGTCCTGGGCTCCCGGCCTGGCGTGGAGTGGCGATGTCTCTAGTCACAGGCTAAGGGGTCTCTTTCCTTCGTCTATGAAATAGGACTGTGAGTGCCCACCTCTAGAGTTGCAATGAGCACTGAAGTGTAAGATGTTGTCACTCCCTTAAACTGGGCAAGCCTCTGGTCAGACCTGTGGCTCGATTAATATTCTCATCGACCTCGTGAATACTTGGGAGTCCCTGGGGTTGGGGCTTTGGCAGTTTTTGTCGCTGTTCCACAAAAAATGAACTAGATCTCAGAGAAGTTATAGGGTTTTGTCCAAGGTTCCACAGGTAACCGTAAATCTGCCCTGAACTTGGGTGTTTGAACTCCATGCCTCGGTCTCTTGCCCAGGGAGTTCCCACCCAAAGAGGACTGTGATAAAGGAGGCATTGACATTTGGTACTTATGTGGTTACAGTTTTTACCTACACACAGTTGCCCCACCCGCCACCTTATTACCTTAGTGCTGCATTTGCCCAAAGTGTTCCATTTCTCCGGGTTGTGATAAGAGTTTAATACCATTTCAGGTAAGGCGTTCTTACATAAACTAACTTCAGCTGGATTTGACCCCCCCAAAAGGAGCTGACTCTAAGCATTCAGGGGTACTTCGTGGAACCCCAAAACCACAGAAATCTAGCTTCTTCAGGGGTTGAGAGACTGGGAATTTGTCAGGACCAAAGCCATCCCTCCTGGGGTCGCTCCACCTCTCCTGAGCACGCAGCCTTTCCGCCATGCTCTTCTTTGTCTGCTTCCTGCTTCTCTCCACAGAGGAGCCTACCTGGCCTCATGAGCACCTGCCAATTATACCAGCTGATGCTCATGGAGTGCTCACTAATTGTCAGGCTGTCCATGGGCAATTCCTGTGTCCACTCATTTGTTCTTCACAACAGCCAGGGAAGCAGAACTACCGTGACCCCCATTTTACAGATGAGAAGAGTGAGACACAGAGAAATGAAGTAACCTGTGTGAGGTCACACAACCCTGAGAGGCAGATGCCAAGTGGTCTGGCCCCGGTCCAAGCTCTCAACTGCTGTTGCAAAACCGCAGCTCAGTTCTTGCACTTGACAGTTCAGGGGCCAGCTTGCCTGTGCGGCCTGTTCCCTGCTCCCCGCAGAGGCTCTGATGAGCCAGGTGTCTACCTCTGTCCCCTTCCCAGGCAGCTGCACCGGAAAGGAAGGTCACGTGATGGAGACATAACTGCCAGGCAGCATGACCACCTGTCCTGGTTTTCCAGACAGGTTGCCTGGGTTGTAGCATATCCAGTGTTAAGGCCAGGGGCCCAGGTAAGTTGCCTTCAAGGGTGGGCCAAGCCAGGATAAGACAGAACCCAGGGTCTCTACAGAACTGCTGAGTTTAAGCAGTAATGGGGGAAGTTCCAGCAGTGACCTTACTAAAAGGTTTTGACAGCTGAGGAGAGGGAGTGGGGAATTAGTCTGCAAACAACAGGCAGAGGCTGTTGAATCAGGGAGCTGAGCAAGTCAAGGAGGTTCAGAAGGCAGGATCCAACCAGGAGAGTGTGGCAGGTGCCAGGGGAGGGGAGGGGGGAACAGACTCCCAGGGCAGCCAGCAGGGGGCAGCAGGAGGCTGGCAGTGAGTGACAAGGCTCTACCTTCCTGCTGCCCTCCAGAACAGTGCCCTCGTGTTACAGGAGACTGCGCCCTGGCTCAGGTGTCCTCTTACCCGGTAGATTCACTTTATTCTCTTCAAATAACCATGCGACTTATCAGAAACATTTGGTGCAGCCAAATCCACTAAAAACTAGGCCAGGAAAATGCCTCACTGAACCACAGCAGCACTGCTGCTCAGAAAACAGCCCTGGCTGTGCCATCCCCACACGATGAGAGCATGGAGACAGGCCGTCAGGTCTGGGTGGGAACTGCACACCACCACCCACTGAAGTCGCTATTTCCACTTGCAGCTAAATGTCATAATCAAGAGCCATAAAGTGTTCAAACTCGTTGGCCCCCAATTCCCCTTCTAGACTGTACACGAGAGAAGTCATCTTCATCGGCACCTGTATTTATCACGAAACTGCTCCTAATCATGGCTACGCAACTCAGAACACAGTTTGCCTGAAGAACTATCATGCGGCCATCCTCAGCTATGGCTCTAAAGGCTGATGGAAAACACTCACATAAAATTATGTGTAGGGTAAGAACACACTGGTACGAAGACAATGAGAGTCAGCATTTCCCTAGAGTCAACCGGGACTAGAAGGAATGACATTTTCTGCTGATGGGAATATAGGTGAAGTTTCCTTTTTTTTTGCTATCTTCCTTTTCAAATGGCGTGTTTATCGTTTTCAGCGCTGAAAAGCCTTCTCTCAACAGCCCGCGGCTCCTCCTGACTAAGTGCCTCTGGAGGGCGGGACTCGTCACCGTTCGTGGAGTTTCTGAGGCCACTGCCAGTGTTCTGGGGGCCTCGGGTCAGTGGTGCACCGGGGTCTGGGGAATGAGCAGGGACTGCTGTACTTACCGTGTTGGCTGGCAACGTGAAGTTCAGTGAAAAACTCTGCAAAGGAGAACAAAATTCTAAAGCTCCTGCGAATGGTCAGCCAGGCCCCCGGCCTCTCCACCCAATGCCACTGACCCCAGTGGGTTCTAAGAGCGCTCACCGATCCCTTAGTCTCCGTCCACCCACATCCTCTCCCAATCTTGGCCCAAAGAGAGGGCGGGCGAGCAGACGAGCCTGGGGTCACGGGCTCTGCCCTCGGCATCAGGGCCGCCTTGCCTCCTCTCCCCTCCCAGGTCCTCACCCAGGGCCAGACTAAGGGGCCAGGCAGCAAGGCTATTGCCTGGGGGATCCCAATCCACAGGGGCAATATAAACATTACTAGACATTCAGCAGAGTACTGAAAATAGTTTCTTTTCCCCTGGAATTCTTCCAAGGGAGGGAGCTGTGTGAATTTAGAAATACTTGGTACTTGCTGCTTGGGTTAGGAAGTAAGCTCTGCCCGCCCCTCCGCCAGGGATCTGCTCCAACAGGAACACCTGCTCCTTGCATCCCCTGCCCAGGTGAGAGAACCTGAGAAAGACAGGCTGCTATTTTGTGCTGAGTCCGAAGCATAGCTCCCGGGCTGGAGCCGAGCTGGTCAGGACAACCGAGAGAAGCTCGTCCTCCCCCACCCCACTCAGCACCCAGCCTCACCTCTCCCCCGCACAGGGAGTCGGTATTTGAAGTTTGTGGGCTCAATGGGCACCGAATTGTTAGCCTACCCAGTGCCCGCTACCTGGGTCAGGCCCTGCCAAGGGCCCACGCTGGCCCCTTCCCCCTCCCGTCTTCATCTTCTGTCACCGTAGTTTGGGCTCGTCAATGCCCCTCTTTCCGGGCTACTCTTTCCCGAGACCAAGATGGACACTGTTCTAGGACATTAGAGCAAGAGGGACATCTGGGCCACCACAGTTCAGGGTCCTCTTGCTCAAGGGACCAAACCACCGCGGTTGGTTGCTAACACCAACCAAGCCGACAGACGCTGCAAGGACGCTGGTCACTGCACTGGGCACAGCTGCCCAGAGCCTCCTCTCCTCTGGGAGTGCTGGGCACTGAGGTCAGCTGGCCCAACACAAAGCTTCCTCTGGGGCCCAGCAGACGGGAGGGGCACCAACATGTGGGCCATTGCACGTGCTGTTTATCAACATTTGGATGACGAAGGTTTTGGCCAGTTTCAGAGAGACATTCATGTTTTGTAGAAACACACTACAGTGCTCTCACGGAGAGAAAAACATCGCACAAATCTGGGTGGAGAAGAATGTGACGCACTGTTCTTTAGAGGCAGCTGGGTGGGGTGAGGCAACTCTGGGTTTGGAGTCACCTCATCTGGATCTGAGTCCAGACTGAGCCACCAAGCGGCTGTGTGGCCTTGGGAAAGTGACTCACACTCTCTGGTCTCCATTTCCTCACAACAGTTCTTTCCTCTCAGGTTCTGGTTTCCCATCCTCAAAGCCGGAGTATGATTAGCTTGCCCTGCCCACCTCACAGGATAAGACCAAAGGATGTAACACCTGGGCAGCTCCGTCCAAACTGGAAACCACTCTAGGCCTGTGAGGGGTCACATGGGGCCATATTCTTCCTGACCGGGCCAGCACGGAGCCAGGCACGAGGAAGCCGCATGGGAGCTGTTTTTCGGATGGAAGCACATACATGGATCAGCCTTACTCAAAGTACTGCAATTTGGAACAACAGGCTTATTGCTCAAATGCACTCACTGTTAGTCTAAGCACAACATAGTACCTGCGTGATGGCTCTGAAGACATGTCGGGGTCTCTCGTTAGAAGAGGGTAGCACTGGTTATAAGGTCGCTGTTGTGAGGGTCAGGAGGGATCATTACCCACTGTCACGGAGGACGTGCTACGTGTTGGACACCAGTGCAGGAAGGGCGAGCTCTCCTCCCCACATCGTGGGCGAGGGGACTGAGACCAGGTGGTTCCTGCAGGTCACCAGCTGCTAAGTGGCAGAGGCTGGGTCAGACTGCACACTCTCCCACCTCCAAAGCCTGAACCCCACCCCTTTTAATCATCTCTTTTAAAAAGAATCTCAGAAGCCTCTTCCATTTTCCCTCTTCACTTAGCAAACTGCATCTGAGTGAGTTGCAGCCAAATATGTTTGCAAGTCAGTAAAAAGAGGTGGGAAGTTTCTGACGCAGCGGATGAATATCTCCGTTGCTGATCAGGTGGCAGAAAGCGGACTGAACACGAGGAAAGAAGGCGCGGACTGGACCCGCTGCTGCACCTGGGAAGTGAATTTAGCTGCGACATCTGCTTTGTACCCTTACCGTATGTGGGGTGTTACAGACAAGACCATACTATTAAAATAAAAGGTGAGATCAGCAAATAGTTGGTCAGAATTTTACAAAAAACGGTTAGTATTTTGCACAGAGGAAAATAATTTAAAACCAGTCCCCCTGACTTTATTGTACCAAGGAAAATGCTACATGAGAATGAGAGGCATGAGCTTTGAAAGCCCGGGGAATCGTTTTCACGGGGAGAGAATGAAGGTAAGTCTGAGCCAGAGATGCTGGCCACCACTCACCATCCCGACGGCCTCCCGAAGCCCTTCTCCAAACGCTGTCCTCAGCGAGCTCCTTTCTCTCTGGAGTTACTGGCTCATGTCCCGCATTTGTAGGGACATCCAGCTGGGCGAGCAAGGGTGACAGGGCAAGAGATGGCCCTAAGAGAGCCCTGGCCAGGCCATTTATGGTCAGGGGAGTAGCCAAGTCCTCGGCCCATCCCTCGGGAAAGATGGTCTCCTGCCCCACGGCCACTGTGTGTGGCCGGGGTTACCCGCCCTCTTTGCCTTTACTTCCCATCCTTCTCACTTGTCAGGTCCCTTTCTCGATGACATCTCCAGCTCAGCAAAGAGCCCAGAGCTGGCCCGAGGGCTCAGAGGCTCCTGCAGCTGGGAGCTCTTTAGAAACAACGGGCGACTGAAGCCGAGGTGGCACGAAGGCTGGCAGCGGCGTCCCGGCCGTGATGGAGTTGGCACGTCCCCAGCATCCCTGCAGAGGATGCCTGGGACGCGGGGTGGGGACCTGCTCTGTGCCTGCGGCAGGACTGTAGCTGCCACAGGGAACACACTCCCTGGCCGGTGAGCTGCCTGCTGGTGAGTTTGGCCTCACCCCTTTCTGCTCTCACACTGTGATGGGGACCCTGGTAGAGCTGGAGGAGGCTGTTGACATGGGCGGCTCTTTATTTCTTGTGAGTTCTCTGCTAGGAGTTTGCCTATTTAAAACAGTGAAGGACTCGTGGAGTCATGTGCCAACAAAACAACGGAGTTAGGACCAATCAATTCGATCATTTAAATTAGTGTATTTCTTCATCTAGTTAACAAATCTTTTTGACACCTTTTATTATTCCAGGTACTGCTCTCAGAAATGGTGATGAAGACAAGTGAGGCCCAATTCGTAGGGACTGTAGGACCCAGTGAGGACAGACAGACAGCGGTCACTGTGGAGGAGCAAACAGGCTGGGAGGGAGGAGTGAGCAGTGACCCGGAAGCAGTTGCTTTTGATGTCCTGAGAGATGACATTCAAGCCGCGTGTGAAAGATGATAAGACAGTCCCAGGCAGAGGGAACAGCAAAGGCAAAACCCTGGGGCTGACGCAGGCATGATACCCTCACGGAGGGAAGCCAGCGTACCTGGGGCAACAGAAACCCGGAGTGACCCTGGAAGGAGTTAAAGACAGATCAACGTAGGGACTTGTGGTGTGAGCACGCTCGGGCAGGTAAGGTTTCTATTGTGGAGCAATGGGAAGCCTTTCAAGGGTTTTAAGCGGGAAGGCAGCCTGATCTGACTGATGTTGACAAAGATCCGCTGGTCTCTCTGTGGGGCCTGGATCATGGGGGACAAGAGTGTGAGCCCAGACATCGGTTCTCAGAGTCCAAGTGAGCGGTGATGGTGGCTGCCCCAGGCAGGGGCAGTGGGACTGGGGAGCAGTCAGTGGGTTTGGGACTTACTGTGGAGGCACAGGCAATGAGATTTGATGATGGGGGGAAAAATGGGGTGGAGGCCCATTTGCTTAGTCTGGCCATTCTGGAGAAACAGATGTGGGGTATGGGATGCAGGCAGTGGGGAACTAATCTGAATGAGACCAGCAAGGTCTCTGCCTCGGGGGGTTTCCAGTTCCCAAGGTGATGTCTAAACTGAACCTACCAGCACCCGGCCGCCCTTCTGGAAGCAGTGTGGCGGTAGGCCAGGGAAGTCACTCCTTCCAGCCTCCCTCCCAAGCTGTAAAATGGTGCCGGTGCTGCCAACAGTGACTGGACTACCTAAATCAGCACATCTGGTACAAATTACTCGTCTAACTTCGCTCAGTGGGCCTAGGACCAGGACCAGACAGCTGGGCCCAGGGACTTCAGCTCACAGTCCCAGGGCCCTCTGGTCCGGCTGTCTGTGGTGGGCAAGGCCGGCAAGGCCCTTTTCTGACTTTTTGTTGGCGAGGCACCCACTGATCGCCGACTCTGGCTCCAGGACTGACGACTCTGTCAGTCCTTCGGAAGAATTGCTGTGACCTCTAGTGGGCGGTGCCCTGGACTAGGTGTCTGGGAAGGTCATGGGCCCTGGGCCATGAGCATCACGACAGGCTCTGATTGGGAAGAAGGGGGTCAGCGGGTTGGGTGTGGTGGAGCTCGGGCCGGGAACCGGGCTCTGGGAGGACAGCGCCAGGTCGCTCCGGAGGCTTCCGCAGCAGGGCCGCCTCCCAGACGGTCCCCTCCAGATATCCTCCCATGGAAATGAGCTCCAAAGTATTTCAGCCCCTTTCCCCTGGATCAAGACTCCGGTTCCAGGAAGAGGGTCTTATGGTCTGGCTGAGGACTTGTGCCCAAAGAGGACCTGCCGCCTGGCTGCAGTCTGCCCAGTGCAGCTCCCTCCAATGCGAGAAGCAGTGGTTCTGCAAAAGGACCTTGGCACCGTCCCCCGAAGAAGGGTGGCGGTGGAGTGAGCGAGTGGGCTCTCCCTCTCTGGAAGTATGAGGCTGAGGATTATTTCCAGAGATATTGCAGAAGGAATGCGCTTAGCAGGTGGGAGGTTAGGGCCGCCAACTCTGAGATTCTCTGACCACTGCTGTCATGCCACCATTAACATTTGTACAAGCCCAGGCACGCTGATGGCTTACTTGCTTAAAGCAAGAAGGGTCAGTTTAAACTGGTCAGTTAAAAAAGTTGGTCCACTCTGCCCTGGCGGGTGTGGCTCCGCTGGTTGGAGCCTAATCTCATAGACTGAGAGGTTGCAGCTTTGATTCCCGGTCAGGGCACATACCCAGGTTGCTGGTTTGATCCCTGGTTGGGGCATGAACAAGAGGCAACAAATCGATGGCTTTCTCTCTCTCAGCCATGAAAAAATGTCCTCAGGTGAGGATTTCAATAAATAAAAACTTAAAAATTAAAAGCTGGTCCATCCTAAGGGATGGGTGGGGTTAGATAACTGCTGAAATATTTATCTGAAACAGCAGTAAGGAACTAGCGATGACGTGAAATGCTCAGCAGCGGTGCTCAGGTCGCTTCTCTGCCCGTGACCCTCACAGTGAGCGACATGGGGAGGGGCGTCCTCCAGGCACCTCTAGCTCCCGTCGCTCCTCGCCTGAAGTCAGGTGCAGCCCGGTGAGCGGCTCCGGCCAGTGACCCGTGGGTGGAACGAGACACCACGCACAGGCACTGTGAGAGCCAGCGTGGGGTCCTCCGCGCCGTCTTTCTGTCTGACACTGGGGTCAGCAAGGCGCCATCAGCCCGGCCCAGACCCGACTGAGGGTGACCTGGCAAAGCTGCCCGGAACTAGAAATGAGTGTGTAGCTTGAACGAGAAACAAACCTGGTTATGTAAAGCCCCTGACATCGGGGGGTGTTTTGCCCACACGCTGCCTTACCCTGCTGATGCATCGAGCAGTCGTGCCCTCACACACCTGGGGCTCATCCTTCCGGTACCGGTGACCACAAAAGGTAGAAAAGTCATAAAACCTTGACACTATACAAATAGCGCAAAACCGGCTTGTGTTAAGTAGTTTGGCATTAATTCTGAGTGTGTTTAAAAACATGGTCCCTTCCTAACTACCCTTCCCTGATATGACCCACAAAACTCCGAGCATACCTAACATTCCCTTCAGCTGGGCAACCTACAAAGTCTGTTCTCAGTTACACAGAGTCTCTGTCCTTGAGTTAGAAACGATCCTCTGTCTGTCAGGGTCCCCACAGGAAATGAGTGATACACTCAATTTGCTCTATCTAGGGGGTGGGGCTTATTAAAAGGACTATAGGTCCCCTTAGGGGGACAAATAATGCAGTGCCCCAGGGTAAGGCCAGCAGAGTGTCCTGACCACCCCTGGACCTGCAGGGGCAAGTGGGAGGAGTGGCCACCAGAGCCCAGAGAGAAAAGGCCACGTTCTAGGAGCCACGACCTTTGATCTTAATGTCAGATGTGGTCCTTGGGCACAAAACCGCGGGGAGACGAGTGGAGAGAGCTGCCGAGGGACAAATGGTAGATGTCTCCCTCATCTCCACCCTTGTAGGAGCACCCAGCTCCACGGTAATTATGTTGTCAAATTTCCGGCCCGTTCAGGTCCAAGAGAGGGGGCCACTCTGAAGCCACCTCTGCTGTGCTTGTGACTTTCTGGGTCCCACAGGGAGCTCTGTGCCAGAGTCAGACACTGGGAAGGACCCCTTTTTTCTACTCTCCCCAAGTTCTTGTGGTGTTGGGGAAAATCATCAGTAGGTTGGAGGGCCAGCCTTGCCGGACAGGGTAAGACACGCCCAGGACACGTCAGTCAACGCACAGCCTTTAATGAAACAGGTCTGCCTCGGCAGAGACACGTCCACTCCTCTCTGCTTTCTCTTCGGAACTGACACCGCTTC
>PVKM010042112.1:0-12913 GCA_004027735.1 Carollia perspicillata | reverse complement strand
TGTTCCCTGACTAGGAATCAAACTTGCAACCTTTTGGTGCATGGGACAATGCTCCAACCAACTAAGCCACTCAGCAAGGGCCCAACACTGCATTTTCATAGATGCCTTGTCTGTAGGGCTGTATTATAATAACTTTCTCTTCTCTGCTGTCTTTGTTCAAGGAAGAACAGGCTTGAGTTTCATCAGGACCCACTGTTAGAATTTAAGACTAATCATCAAAATTTTAACTCCTTGCTCCTCAGAGGTGGTCCCTGAGCAGCCACGTAGCATCACAAAGAGTTTGCTCGACTTGCTAACTCTCAGGTTCTCGCCACCAGCCGATGGAATCAGAATCTCCATTTTAACAAGACCCCCAAGTGACTGGTGGGCACCTGGAAAGTTGAGAAGCATGACTCCTTCAAGCCTCCGGCTACTGCTACCTCTCTCACAGAGAAAGGACACATGAAAGGCTGTGGCTGTAGAATCCCCTTCAGCGTCTAGGGCTCGGGCAAAGCATGCTTGCACCATCCAGCCCACTCCCTTAATGAGCTGGGCCTCCCTCCTCTTCAGATATCACATTCCTCAAGCCAGAAACTCCTTCTGTAGCTTTAGCTTCCTAGTTAGGATTTCTCTTAACCACAAAGAGGTGCTAAAAGTCCAGGCACGGAGGCAATAAAGCCCAACTGGTTCTTCTTCTTGGGACCCACAGTTCAACTCTCTTCCCTCCAAGGCTAATAACTCAACAGCCTTTATTCTGCCCTGGGGAACGTCCAAAGAAGCCCCCAACGGCCTCATGGGGACACACAGCCCTGCAGCATTGGGCTTGGGATAGATGGCATCTGTAGCGACTGTCTTAGAAAACCGTGTAGACTAAGGTTGAACTACTTACTGACTGATGTTGGCCAACTCAGCCCAGAGGACCCTGGCCAGTAGGTTTGCTCTGGGCTCCATCCTCCCAGTGTCTGGCCCCTCTGTCCTGCAGCTCCAAAGACAGCACTACATGCAGCAGGAAGATGTGCACCAGGAACACTTGGGTCTCTTTCTAATTAAACCTCCAGTTTGAAACTGTCTGCATTTGCCAATATTTGATGATTTTTTAAGCTTTTGGGTACTTAGGAAAGCATATAGATCACTCCTCCATTGTTTAAGAATTCATTACCATTTATCATTATCCTGATAGTCACTAGTCACTTAAATACAGCACTAACTGGGGAAGTATACAATGTCTGATACTGTCTTTTGGAAAGGTTATTTTCAAAAAGATTATTTTTGTGTTAATGTTCATTATATTCAGACTCCATTTTCTACCAACAGTGATGCAGTTTGGTAAAGGGAAGTCATGTTGCTACCGGTTTCTAACCAAAGGCCAGCAGTGGATTTGGCTGCAGACCCACTACTACATCACCTACCATCAGTGGAACTCCAAGCCCGAGTTCATCGTGTGCACACATTCGGTGGTCAGGTGCGTGGGGACGTGGCCCCTGATAGCTCTGTCAGAGCTCTGGCCACCCCAGGTAGTCCCAGCTCCTGAGGACCAAGCTCCAGGCTGGACTTCTTCCACTGGCCAGGGCTACACTCTGCAGCTGACAAAGTGGTCACCAGAGCGCAACCCTTCCAGGCATACACCCCATTCTGTCCCCCCTGGTCAGACTTCCTTCAAGTGTGCAGTCAGGTTTCTCTGAAGCCTCGTGAGCTCTTTTGGGCAGCCCAGAACATCACTTAGTAAGTGACTGCTTCACTGACATACTTACATATTTCCCCTCATCTCTGTCCATACCCCATCCTTCCCTTATCATTGTTTTGAGAAGAAAATTAAAATGTTGCCTCTAAATAGCTCAAACACATAGTCCCCTTTATTTTCAATGCTTAAAAAAAACCCCTGCTGGCAACTGAGGCTGTGTTGGGAAAAGAGCCAGGAGGCCAGTGGGCACAGGTCCCTGGCAGTTCTTAGGGGCTGCAGGCAGCCCCAGCCCAGTGTGGGGGACCAGGACCTCCACTGGAGGCGCATATCTAGCACTTCATAGATGTTGCCTGTGTCGGGTCACAATTCCCAAAGGTACAGGACAGATGTCATTTTTACCCCCGGTTACAGAACTTTTAAGAATATCAATTAGTTTTAAACTGGACTAGAGAAGAGCACTTGAAGAGAGCAAAAAAAGAATGGTTAAGATTGACAGGCATATATGTGCATGCTGCATTTTATACATATATAAAATAAATAGGTGATCGATAATAGATCATGATAAATACACACACAATAGATATTACACATATGTGCTGTATTATATATATACATCATATATGATAGATGATACATATATGCAGATGCTATTCATAAATACTACATTATATATGTATACATATATAAAACATAGTTGATAAATATCTGATGATGCTTCCAGCTGATAGTTGATAAGTATTTACATTCATGTGTATGTACAGTATGCAGTCAACAAGTAAATACTCTTCTTTAGTCAGCTGGGGAGAGAACAGAGAGGAGAAGTGCTGGTTTTCTTGGCCAGTGTGCCTGCTCACCGTATCACTCGCTCACTCTCAGGGACTTGATCTTGGCTTTCCTAGCCCACCCTTTGGTACTTCGGCAGCCAGTCCCACCCACTGCTACCAGCCTGTGCCTTTGCCAGAGGGTCCTTGTGGCCCAGAGAAGGCTGGTCATCATTAACACCTTGTTCTTCAGACCCTTTCCTTGACCCTGCTCTTCCTCTCCATCCTCCACCTTGCAAATCTTAAAAAGAAACTCTCAGAGAAAGTAAAGTGTGAACTGAGTGAAAAAATAAGGTAAGAAGCATACTGGGGACTTGAGAGCTACTGTCTCTTTCCAAGGTCCTTTCCCAGCCTGCATCTCCACACAAGCCATAACTAGGTCACCATATTGAATTGATTTACCCACAATATTTAAAAAGTGGGTCCATACATGAGTCAGCAGTCTGGGTCTGGCTATAGTTCTGGGTTTGTTTGAGAGAAAACTTTCTGAAGGTTGTAATTGCTAAAAAAAGTTACATCATTTCTTCATAGGCACACTCTCAGAGACTTGATCTTGGCTTTCTTAAAATCTAGACTCAATAGATTTTCAGAAAGTTTTCTCATTATTTGAAGGCTGAGATTTACCCTGTAAATGAAAATGTGTTTGGACAAGTATGTCTGGAGGTTTGTGGGGATGGGGAAGGTAAGTAAAGAAGAGAATAAAAATATCCTAAAAAAGAAAATATTCTGGCCATCGAATCAGAAGTCACTGCAGTGGAATTTAGGCACAGATTGAAACTTCCTTCTCAGACAAGCACCAGGGCTAGTCCCCTTCTTGGTGACTGTTCTAGGAAGGTATCACATAGAGACCTCCATATGTCATACAGCCCTCTTTGCCGCGTCATCCTGGACTGTCCCATGTCCAGCTGTGGTCTCTTGATTTCTTGATTAGTTACTCAGATGTCCGGGTGGAAAGGAGGCAGGAGCTGGCTTTGGAAGACCCACCATCTGAGGCCATCCACCCTTCAGCACTCAAGGTACGCTGATCCCCATCAGATGAGTTATCATAAAAATAAGAATAATAAAAACAGCTTTTCTTGCCTTATGAGCTCTTGCTGTGTTCCAGTACTTTTCAATGTGGTTTCAAGGTATTCATTTATTTCCTTCCATGGTGTTCCTGTGAGGTGGGCACTATTACTGTCCTCAGTCCTCGTTCTTCAGGTGAGACACGGAACACACAAGGGCGAGCTAACATCCTGAAGACACCAAGAGTTACAACTCATTGAGCTAAAAACAGCCTCTAGACTGAAAACGTGGTTTGGCAACTTTCTGGCCTTCCAAGAATGGTTATAAGAATTCCACTTTGTATCTCTCCCACAGGAAAAACAAAACAAAACTGGGGGCTATTCCATCATCCCATTGAACATGAAATAATTCAGGGGCCCCTGTATCTCCCCTAGACTCCGTGTTGCTACACTGCCTCCGGGGCTCACCCCCCTCTCCTGGGCACTTCTCATATCTGTGCCTGGGTCTAGGTAACAGCCAGAGCTGAAGTATTTTTGTTCATGAAACTGGACCTCCTTCCTGCCCCAGGCTAAGCTCCCAGGTTCTCTCTGGCCAGGCTTCCCCCATCTCTGCAACTTGCAGGTACACAAGAGCCCTGTTCCTCAAAGGCCATTCTTCAAGTAGAAACAAATGTTGGGAGAAAAAAGAGAAAGCAAAAAAAAGGAGGGAGTGCTGTGTTTCATCAAAACGAAGGAGCTATCAACTACACATTCTACCATTACTTTATCCTCCACTAGGAAAAAAATTCTGCCAGTCAATCTATGAAATAAGGATTGCTTTCATCAGTTGAAGAATATATCTCAATTTCAGATATGTCAAAATATCTTAGAAGTGTTGGAATATGGTTCAAGTTCCAGGCTGCCTATTGACTTAGAATCCAGAGTTTTGGCCAAGGCTCGACACAGTAATAATAGTCCAGTAAAGGCATCTGTGGTCTGTCCAGGACCAAGTTGGGAGGAAGGAAAAATCTCCTTTAAAGGACAAACAGCAGCCAGCATCTTTGCAGAGCCTCCCTCACTGACTGCTACATGGGGTGCATTGTAGGGTGATTCATTACCAGCATCCTCATATGACCACCTGTCATTGTTTATAGAAATTTTATTAGCTAGCTATGTCACATAATGCATCATGTATCATGTCCAAGAATGGAATGAAGCTGCTCATAGGTGGATGTTAGACACACCATACATCACAGCTGAAGAACAGGATTAATGTATATCATCCAGTCAGAGATTCATCATTGAATTTCTGATTTCTGATCCTTTAGGAATACCAGAGCCCAGTGGAACGTCTTCCTATAAACATGCACATATGTGTAGATACACAAACACAATCTCAGGTGCCAGGTTATGAGGTCCTTTTAAAGGAAAAGCTCTAGGACAATGCTTTTAAAATTATCAGTAGTAATGGACTCGTTGGGGTGTTCTTATGTTACATATGTCACTGACTGCTGCTTGTGTAAATGGCAGATTCCTGTGAAGTGTGGTGGCATCAAATGGCTATAAAAGTTTCTCAGTATTGAATCTCAGTTTCTGTACTTATTTCTCTTTGGACCAGGAATACGCAATTTGTAAATGGTCATGGGCCAGGGAGGGCCCAGGACCGCCCCCACCCCCCAAAAAAAAAGTCTTATCTAGGGAAGATTCTGTGACTAAACAGCAGAGTCTCAAAACTGGCACTTAGCACAGCCAAGCGCATCCTGTATTTCTGTTTTACACAGAGGCCTGTAGGTCACCCATTAATCATTTCCGACCTACATGAGCACATACACAGCATTTACCCTCACTGGAGCCATGACTAAGAGACAGAATGGCCATATGGATCCACAGGGATTAAGAGACCAGGTTCTCAGGTCTCTTAATCCTTGAGACCATTAGGTATGACCAACCTGTCTGCATAGCCCAGTGGAAGCCAGGAGTTTCACCGTCTAAGACTAAGTGGGAACATAGCTCAGGAGAATCATTATCATATTTATTCTTTAGGTTAAAAATTATTTTACCTACTTTCTTATACCTAAGACACTTAATGCCTTGCAGGATGGAAAGATAGCTCCTCGGTGTTGGAAAGTCACAGCTGCTGTCTCATCACACTTTATTTGATACAGAGAAATGCAAGGAATCAGCATCAGTTACAATCCAGGGGTGCAAGGCTCGGGGGCCATTGGCCATTTGCCCCTTCTACTCTTGGAAACCCAAAGGCTGCAGAGGAGGAGCGAGTAGTGGAATGAGCATGGAAAGTGTCCAAGAGTCCAGAGGCACTTCTTTCATTCAGAGTGTTCACAATCAAGTATCACCAGCAACCTTATATCTAGAACCTGCTTCTTTCCTCCTTCTAGGGAAGTCAATATTCAGGGCATTAAGATGACAACTTCAAGGAAAAAATAAACTGCAAAGTCACAAAAATCTAAGAAAGTAAGCTACAAGGTGAGGAAGTGTAGTAACTGCAGCTCATAAACTGCAATTCTCTCAAAGATTATATTTATAGGGGTGTATAAATATTCCACCCAAGAGGGTTTGCTACTACCGCCAAGCAGCTACAGGAATTCTCTCAACAACCTTGACATTTTCCTACATATTTAGTGGAGAACTAAAGTTCTGTGATTCATTACGGTGGCCTTGTAATACAATTTGATACCAGGTATTGTGATCCCTCCTAGTTTGCTCTTCTTTCTTAAAATTGCTGCAGCTATTTGGGGTCGTTTATAGGTCCATATAAATTTTTGAAGTGTTTCTTCTATATCTGTGAAATATGCTATTGGTACTTTCATAGGTATTGCATTGAATCTATAAATTGCTTCGGGTAGTATGAACATTTTGATGATGCTAATTCTCCCAATCCATGAACACGGTGTATGTTTCCATTTGTTTTGTGTCTTCCTTAATTTCTTTCTTCAGTGTTGTGTAGTTTTCTGAGTATAGGTCTTTTACTTCCTTGGTTAGGTTTCTTCCTAGGTACTTTATTTTTCTTCTTGCTATATCAAATGGGATTTTTTCCTGATTTCTGTTTCTGCTGTTCATTGTTGGCACACAAAAATGCCTTTGATTTTTGAATATTGAGTTTGAGTATCCTGTTGTTTTGCCAAATTTATTTATTAGGTCAAGCAGTTTTTTGGTGGAGTCTATAGGATTTTCTGTGTACACTATCATATCATCTGCAAACAATGACAATTTTGTTTCTTCTTTTCCAATTTGGATGCCTTTTATTTCCCTTTGTTGTCTGATTGCTGTGGCTAAGACTTCCAATACTGTGTTGAATAGCATGGATGGACCTGGAGAGCATTATGCTAAGTGAATAAGCCAGGCAGTGAAACAGAAATACCATATGATCTCACCTTTAACAGGAACCTAATCAATAAAATGAACAAATAAGCAAAATATAACCAAAGACATTGAAATTGAGAATAGGCTAACAGTGACCAAAGGGGAGAAGAGAGGGGATTACAGGGGAAAAGTGTGAAGGGTTTGCAGGAACAATTATAAAGGACACATGGACAATAACAAAGGGTGGTGGAAACAGGGGAGGGAGGTGGGGAGGGCTGGGTTGGTGGACTGGGAGGGGAGTAAAAGACAGAAAACTGTACTTGAACAACAATATAAACAAACAAACAAACAAATAAATAAAGTTATGTGATTCACTTCCATCATCTCGATGCTAAAATGTGGATTGTGTGTGTTTGTTTCTGGACTAGGGCTCAAGCCTGGAACCTTGGCAGCACTTTAAGGCACTTGACATGGACGGCTCAGGCCTTAACACAAGTTACTCGCCATCAGTGTCCTCAAGAAGTTCCCATAAATCCTCGCACACGGCCATGTCAGAATCCATCTGTAAGTACAATGATGTGGATTGGGAGAGGGGTGGGCACCCTACTGGGGTCAAGGGGAACAGAGCCCCAGGAAGGGCCTCAGGCCTGAGCAAAATCAGGCCTGCGTGTTCCTGTGGAGCAGAAGTGCACACTCTGTTTACACTCCTGCTTCCTTTTTCACGGGCTTCCTGCCTACTACCTCTCCAGGCCCTGGTTACTTCAGTGCGCGAAGCAGACATAACACAGGTGATACGCAGATGCGATGAGCCGGCTAGGTTCTAGTGGCTTTGGTAAGATGAAAATGGTCAGGCAGGTGGCTGAAGCGAGCAGTGGAGATGGAGTGTGGGGACGGTCTGCCGTCGTGTGTGGGCTCTGGGGCCAGGGTGGAAGCTAGCAGAACACTGTGGCTCTGGAACCCACTTCTGTTTCTGCTGCACTTCCTTTATCAGAGATTGCAGTCAAGCCCTTTTTTCATGTATGCAGGGTCATTGTCCCCTCTGGATAAGAAAGCAGTTCAGGATGTGTAAGTCAGGAAGGCGATCTGTTGCTTTTTTCCAGCCATTCCAAGCAAGCTGATGACAGAGGCCAGCACCACGGCTATGTCAAGATTGGTTATCCTGCCCCATGAGCTCCCTATGCGAGAGCTCAGCCAGGCAGCCATGATACCGGTATGTGTGTGACCCCAGATTTTTTAACCAGGGCATGCAGGGCCCGCAGGCTCGCATGGGCCACAGATGCTGCGCCGCACCTGCCCAGAGAGCCAGTTCCATGTAGAGGCTGAGAGTGTTGGGTGGCAGGTGGGGGTGGGAAGCTAAGTGATTTTATTGGCAACTAATTTTAAATATCTTCATACCAAAATTAATATGGATGTATATCCCTAAAATGCAAAATCCATGTGAGTTTTAAAGATAAAGCTCAAACCTTCAAACTTGGGGTCATATCCCCAGATGCTCTGGGAGGCGTGATTAGGATGCTCCCATTTTGAATCTAATTTTCCCCCAGTGAAAATGTGGGAGAAGCTGATTGTCAACCAGAATATACTTCTGCATATACCAGGCAGTGTCCTTTATACATGCCCAAATTCTCCAAAAATCAGGCCATGAGCAGCCTCTTAGAAAGCACACTCCTGTCTGCAGAATCACTGATGTGAGGCACTCCAGCAGTCTACTGCCATGTACAGACTTGTCACACTCAGAGACACAAAGCAACAGCCACTTTTCACATTCATGGATTCTGGGTCAAGAATTTAGAAAGGGCCTGCTGCATGGTGTCAGAGGCCTCCCTGGCCAGGACTGAGAACCTCATCCCAGGTGTGTCTGCACTAATGTGCCCAGCATTTGAGCTGGGCTGGTGGAAGGCTGGGCCCAGCTGAGACTGTCCACCATTGATTTGCACAGGCCTCTCCATGTTCCATGCTTCTTCTGGCTCAGTGACTTGAGTTCCAAAAGGCAATGTCTAGAGAGGGAGCTACATGGCCTTCTCTGCCCTAGCCTCGAAAGGTCCACAGCATCATAACCTCTACCATACCTCTTGACGTCTTGGCTCAAAGCAGTCACATACTCACTCAAAGACAGAGACATAGATCTCCACCTCTAGATAGAAGAAGTGTCAAGAATTTTAAGGGCCACATCTAGACAGTTGCCAAATACCTCATACCCATCTCTCATTGACATTTTGGAAATGGGAGTAAATTTGCCACCTTTCTGCTTGCCATCACTGCAAAGATTATGTACACGCTGCTTGAAAAGCATGGGTGACACATTTTCTTTTCAAATAGAGTGTGATGACAAAAACCACTTTCTTTCTCTCCAGCCTCACTTAGACAAGCTTGTAAGCTGTGATTGCCCTTCCACTTACACATGGCTGCCCAGGAGAACTCTCTCTTCCACTGGTGCACACACAGTTGGGAGAATCAAAACCAGTCTTTGGTTTAGCCCCGTGCCTGGGACTTCTCACTCAAAACTAAGTCTCCTGTTGTCATTTCCTCCCATGTTGTCTTTTTAAAAATTATCCTATTGTTGTTCAATTACAGTTGTCTGCATTTACCCCCCGCCACTCCCCCCATACCCCAGCCATCCCCACCTCTGTCCTTCGCTTCCACTCCCCCTTGGTTTTGTCCATGTGTCCTTTATAGTTGTTCTGAAAACCCTTCCCCTCTTCCCCGTATTGTCCCCTGCCACCTCCCCTCTGGTTGCTGTCAGATAGTTCTTAATTTCAATGTCTCTGGTTATATCTTGCTTGCATATCTTGCTTGCTTGTTCATTTTATTGATTAGGTTCCTGTTAAAGGTGAGATCATATGGTATTTGTCTTTTACCACCTGGCTTATTTCACTTAACATAATGCTCTCCAGTTCCATCCATGCTGTGACAAAGGATAGGAACTCCTTCTTTCTTTCTGCTATGTAGTAAAGAACCCTGAAACACCAATCCAAAAGAACCCATACACCCCAATGTTCATAGCAGCACAATTTACAATAGCCAAGCGCTGGAAGCAACCTAAGTGCCCATCAGTAAATGAGTGGATCAAAAAACTATGGTACATTTACACAAAGGAACCCTCCCATATTGTCTTGATGGCACTTTCCACTTGGGCTGCTTTTCACAGTTTCTAGGGAATAAATAGTTTTGGAATAACTTCAGAAGAACCCTTTTACTTTTCTTTTAAAGCTCAGCCCATGATGCTGAAGGTTTCGTTTGTTTTTTTTTTTATGCATTGTCTCTCCACCCACCCAAGTGATCAGAAACAAGGTCTGTCACTCCCCTGACTTCTCAGGAGTCTCTAACAGATTCCAGGCCGAGTCTGGCAAATTGCACCACTATTCACTGCCCGGATGAGTTCATGGACATAGATGTGCATGGCATATCTGTCCACCTGCATTAGTATTGAGCAAAAAGGGTAAGGACTGCACACAAAGCCACCACTTCTTGTCAGTACAACCTCATTCACGCTGCTCAGTGACACTGCTAAGAATTCTTAGTTAGGGAGAACAACCAAATCCACCAACGACAGAGTCTGAAGAGGAAGCAAGGGAGGGGAAGCGGCACAAAGCTGCCAAGCTCCGGTAGTAGCAGCAGCTCTGCAAAGCACACTCTGGTGGGAGGCGCCTCCCACCTTGAGTGACCTTGGGAGCTTGTTCAAGGACCACCTGCTCCCTGCACCAGCCTAATATCCCACCATTTAACAGGAAACACACACCTACACATTTCAGAAGTGAGCTCTTCACTCTAGTACAGAAAGGCCTGCTTTAAGCCAGGAAATCCAGCTGGCTGAGAGACAGCACCCCTGAACCTCTGTAATGACCCAGAAAGAGTGTCTGCTAACAGAGCCTCTCTTTTCCTCAGGCGCCTCTGCCTGTTCCATCGTCCTGTGACCTCACACAGCAGCTCCTGCGTCAGACCATTTTTCAGAACTCACCTGCTGCCCTGGCACAGGTGCGTCTGGGATTGGGGTAAAGGGAATCTGGCAGTGGCATTTCCCCAAGACGGGACATATGGTGTCCTCTTGAGTATATGGACGCCTTGGTGCCAATAAGTAGCATGTGCTTAGGTACCAAAATAGGGACTATGTCTCTCAGCGTGCAGGAGGGGCATGTTGAGCTACGGACTTTGTTTCTACACCTGTCCTGTTCACAATGCTCATCTTTTCCAGAGACATTCTGTCCTTTTCTCCAGTGTCTGTTTCTCAGTCTTTTAAACAATCTTATTCATCTCTCTGTCACTTTTCCATGTTCCTCTCATTTTTTACCACTCTACATTGGCCCTGATATTTTAGGAAAGGTCTGAATTAGGCCAAATGTCACAGGAAGACTCCGAAAGGCTTTAAAAGCTGTGAGTCCAATACTATAGATATCATGTTTGTTTTAAAGAGGAGGGGAGGTGGTCATGACTTTGCTGAGTAACTCCTTCCTTGTTCAACAACATTCACATGTTCCTGTTTGGATCTGTCTCTGAGCTAGAGTGAGAGCTGCAGAGATGCTGTAACACAGCCCTCGTTTGTATTTTAAGTGAAATTGGGCATCTAAAGAGAGCAGCCACCATGGCAGGCCGTGTGTTTTTATAGAACCAGTAAGAAAATATTCTGCCTAGGACAATCCTATATGGCTTCTCAGAGGAGGTGACACCTGAGCTGGGCCTGGAAGGATGAGTGGGAGGTTGTCCCGATGGAGAGATAGAGGGTGAGGGCCAGCAGGGAAGGGGGACCCAGGTATGTGCTTCAACAGGGAAGTGTGGAAAATGTCTGACCAGCCTGAGGCCTAGGCTCCGTCAGTAGTGGTCTTGAATGTTCCCAAAGGAAGAAAAGCACAAGCTAGCACATGCCTCTTCCTAGAGTCAGGTTTGAATAAAGATGGAAAAGCTACTCATTCAGAATCAACTAATTAAACTAGTCTGTATTCATCCTCGTTAGGGGAAAAAATAAAGAATTTTTTTATGCTCAAATTTCCAGGCCCAATTTGATAATGCGATTGATAACTTTTTCAATCCAAAGACACAGGAAACGAGAATTCCTTTCACTGCGGGTCTTGTATCGTCAAGAATTTCTTTGTTTTATAATAAAATGTATGATAAGTGGTTAAGGTCCTTTTCTACATTTAACAAACCTTATTTTTAAAAAGAGTTTCTTTCTTTATTTATTTTAGAGAGAGGGGAAGGGAAGGAGAAAGAGAGGGAGAAAAACATCAAGGTGTGCCCTCTACTGGGGACCTGACCGGCAATCCAGGCCTGTGCCCTGACTGGAAATGGAACCGGCAACCTTTTGGTTTTCAGCCCGCACTCAATCCACTGAGCTACACCAGCCAGGAGAGCAAACCTTGTTTTAATTAATAAAATAGTTCTTAGTGTATTAGGCATATTATACTCAATAACAATATTCCTTAGGGCATTTTTGCATAATGCTGACCCTTTGAGTCAAACAGTTGGTTTTTCTCATACCTATCCCATGTGCAACAATGAATTCTACAGTTTTCTCCCTTGCCTTCCCTGAGGTTATTACTGTAGCACCTTATCAGGAAAGGGCGAAAAAACAAAATCCAAAATCTGGGAAACTAGCGGTTTTGCTTCATACCATTTTTCTAAAAGTCTTTAAGTTAGAGTAGATCTCTTCATGATAAAGGCCAAGATCATGACGATACTGCTTGAGTGTCCTGAACGCCTTAAGAAAATAAGAATCATACTAGAAGTACCACTTATGAAGCCCAGTGCTGGCCCTAGAGGACTGCCCGGTCCCTCAACCCAGAAAGTCTGGACTGCACGCAGCAGAAGCATCCCTGAGTATGTCCTGGCTTTCAAGTGCTTACCACAGAAGCTTTGTGTTTTGTTTCTTAAATTATCTGATCTAGCTTGTTTTCTTTCTCAGTTGAACTCTGTTTCAAAATCCCAGCTGAGTGCTTTGATTACTTACATTCTGATGAAGATTTTTGTAATAATAGCCTGGTATACCACAGGCAGTTTTAAATGCACCTCCCATCCCATAATTCCCCCTCCGCATTGGCCTTGTATGTGGGTAAATAGGTGGCGACAGGGAGCAGAGATCACCTGCAAGACTTTCCTATATCCAGCCGCTGTCCCAGAAAAGGATTGAGAGGTGT
>PVKM010042111.1:0-12927 GCA_004027735.1 Carollia perspicillata | reverse complement strand
TAAATTAGAAGTGAACACCATGTACACATATTTTTAGATGGAAAATAACTCAGCAAAATTGAAATAGTTATGCATCGTCAAAGACAAAAACATCTAGCTATTGCTTTCACGACTGGTAAAGAAAAAAATGATAACCAAAAAATCCAATAAATGCTTATTGTACATAAGAAAAAGTAGGTTAACATATCGCTGCTGTGTACAAAATAGTATCTTTGTACTTGCTGCTTGGAAAATTTTAACGTTCACAACTCAATCTACTATGATGCTAAAGCTCTCTGGTTTAAGTAATCTGTTGATAGTTATAACACATAAAGATCTTTACTTGATAGGGATTATTAGTAAGATTTAGCATATAGAAAATGTTATTAACACTTATGAATATACATTTATGAATATTCACAATAAGGAAGCTATATGAGTTAAAGGGAAATTGGAAAGGTCTACCCTATAGACACTTCCCATTGCTCCCCTCCCATCCTGCTGTGACTGAAATGTCTACCAGAAATATAGGTGTAGAGGGCAAAGGTCAGTTCTGTAATTATCAGCGTACAAAGAGACTAAGAATACACACACGTGCACCCACCATACTAGCTAAAACCAGCTCCCCTCACTTACCAGTCTTCTTAGGAAACAATTCTATCATTTCTAACTTGCTAATGATACAAAATGAATGTAGCCCCTAAAGTTTGGAATCCAAATGAAAATTAGAAGAGGGCCAAGGTAAGGACAGTTCCCTCCAGGCAGCCCCTTGGGAAAGCCCCAGGGCTGGGGACAGCAGATCATTTCACCCCTATTATGTCCATCATTCCTCATTTTATGAGAACCTTGAAAGGAAAAAATATCCAAAACTTAGCCACAAGCAAAATCACAGTAGCAGGCAGAAGTAACCATGGGCTATTTGGAGAACTGCAGAGAACGCTATGGCTGAAACACAGTGACAACTAATACAAGAATGACAGCATGTCATTAAAGAAATGACCTCCTCAACAAGGCGAAGCAACCCCACTGGAGACAGGGATTGTATACTCCTAGACAGGACCCTAAAACTCTGTCACCCTAGAGACTTGAGAAGCAATATTCCTCTAAGGAAACTGTTTATCAATACTAATCAGTACAGATCAACTGTTCACTAATGTTGATTTCATATGATGTTTGTTGTGCAGATAACTACAAATTTACATAAGGTCCATTCAGGACAACACAGAAGCATTCTGACCATCTCCCAGCAGGATCCCAGGGGCCGCTCTTCTTACCCTTTAACTGGCCGTGTTCACGTGTTCGAACAGCTAGGCTGACACCTGCCAGAGGTGTTTCAGGAGGGAGAAATCAATGGACCCTGGCGTCTGTCTAGCTCTCTTCAAAGGGTGACTTTGAGTGGCAGCAAAAGCACGTCTCTCCCCAGGATGTGCTCTTTTCTTAATCCTCAACTTCGGGCTGCATATTTTAATAGTCTTCCACTCATGGCATCAAATTCAGGGCATTAACAAAGCACCATGGCGGATTTCCTCGTCTCCACCCACATACTATTATCTTCTTTCTTTCTCTAGTATTTGGGAAAACAGAGGTTGGCTGTATTGAGGTTGAAATGAATTTTCTCAGCTGTGGAGAATACAGACATTGCTACATTATTTTAAAGTAACAGTCTCCAACTCTCCCATCCTTATACACCACAGGATGTTTATTTTGTATAGCTGGGGTTTTTGTAATGAAAGGAAAAAATATAAAAATCCCCTGGTTACTATGGACAAATTGCTCATAAATACAAAAATGGACACTCAGAGAATTCAAAACCTCACTATTCATAATAGGATGAGAAAAGGAGCTCTGTCTGCAGTTTAAACTCAAGTCTCATTCCTCATTTTGATGGCCAGACTAAGATGAGATTGGTACTGTGGCCTGTATCCAAATGTGGACTACTCTGATGTGTATCTGATGTGTGTGTGTGTGTGTGTGTATCCATCCTATTCTCTAAGGAATTAACAACTGAGGATTCTCTTATTTTATTGCATAATTCTGGCATAACTCTATAGCCCAGACTGTTTGCCAAAGGAACTTTCTATAATGCTGGAATTCTTCTGTATCTCTAATGTCCAATATGGTGATCACCAGCCACCCATGGCCACTGAGCACTTGAAATGTGACTGCCACCACTGATGAACTGATTATGTGGTTTTATTTAATTTTAATCACATTTATTACGATGTGGCTGGTGTTCTTCATATTGGACAAACGCTAAAAGATAGTCCCAACCTTCAACATATACTGAATTAAGTACAATCGTTTTCACCTCTCCAGCTTCCTTCCTGAGATAGCACTTGCCACAATCGCAATTTCATAACTGATCACAGCTTTCCCTTCTCAGCCTCCGAGTCTCCCACAAGAACGTATGCAGCTGAGAGCAGTGGCTGCCCCTGCTGTGTGCACAGATGTACCCCGGCAGCTGGCACAGGGCCTTGCCCAAAGCAGGGACCCAAAGCGTTTGAAGAATGAAGGAACAAACCGGGTGCCACTGAACATGCTTTCACTTTGGCCTAGAATCACCCAGGACTGTTGTCATCCACCCCCAAAATACCTCATTTTCCAGCTTTTTTAATTCTGGCACAAAGCAGTCAACTCACCTCAAGACTAGCCCATCTATTTTTTTTTAAAGATTTTATTTATTTACTTTTAGAGAGAGGAGAAGGGAAGGAGAAAGAGAGGGAGAGAAACATCAACGTATGGTTGCCTCTCATGCGCCCCCCACTGGGGGCCTGGCCCACAACCCAGGCATGTGCCCTGACTGGGAATCGAACCAGTGATCCTTTGGTTCACAGCCTGCGCTCAATCCACTGGGCCACACCAGCCAGACTCCATTTTTTTTTAAACAAATCATCGTTTTATTGGGGGGAAAAAGAGTAAATAAATTTCAGCCAGGAATCAACGGTTTAAAAGAGATCGATGAATGCTGGGAGAAGGAATCCTGATGCAGGGGTTTTCAGGAGTTTCATTTTTATTGTGTTTTTTCCCATCACCATTTATCCCCTTTACCCCCCTTCCTCCTCGACCCGCCCACCTCTCTCCTGCAGCCACCACACTGTTGTCCGTGTCCATGAGACCTTTCTCTTTTTAATAAGAATTTTTCTGATGGGAAAAAAAAATCAAAGGACTGACCATGACACTAATAGCAATTTCAAGGTCAGGCAGAGTCATCATTAAGCACATCTGGGGAGGCAGAAACCAGTGAGCAGTAGCTGGTATATTTGGCGGGAGATGCGAGCTTGTGGAATCCTTCTAATCACATCACTAAGGAGATTGTCCTACCCGCCCACGAGGAGTGCAAGTCACCCAGTGCACATTCAAATGCATTCTAATTAAATTGTATTTTTCAGCCGGTGATCAACAGACATTGGGTGGGGTGGGGGGGCAGTCCTAATGGGTTTCAAGTTAGAAAACTCCTTAAACGTTAGCTTTCGATCTTTTTCTTCCTGGGTCACTGCTGCAGACTGAACGTGCCCCTTCAAATTCATCTGTTGAAGTCTTAATCCAAAGGCAAAGCCTCTGGAAGGTAATCAGATCTCAATGTGAGATCCTGGGGGTGAAGCCCCGGGACAGGATCGGTGCCCTTTGGGGGGATAAAGAGACTTGGGCTCACGTTCCCTCCACCGGGAACAGAGTGCTCACTGGAACGTGACCTGCACACACCCTGACCTCAGACTTCCCAGCCTCCAGAGCTGGGAGAGTACAAATCTGTTGTTTAAGCCACCCAATCTATGGTATTTTTGTTAGACTAGCCAAAACTGACTAGGGCAGTCAGCATATTAGTTTTCTAGGGCTGCCATGACAAAGTACCACAGACCGGGTACATTACACAACAGGAATGTATTTCTCACAGTTCTGGACACTCCAAGTCCAAGATTAAGGTGTGGCAAGGTTGTCACTTCCTGAGGCTTCTCTCCTTGGCTTGGAGATAGCCATCTTCCCCCCGTGTCTCCAGCAGGCCTTCTGTTTGCATCTCTGTGTGATCTCCTCTTCTTGTAAGGACCCCAGTCCTCCCCTAATGGCTTCGTTTCAACTCAATTACCTCGTGAGACCCAATCTCCAACAACAGTCGCACTCTGAAATACTGGGATTAGGGTTTCAACATACGAGTTTGGGGTGACACAATCCAGTACAAAACAGGCACCCTTCTTTTTCATGTTCTCAGGTTAACTTATCATCACATCCACCCACACTAGAAGCCTCTGTGTTCAACAATTGGGCGCAATGTGCCTGTTGTGTTACAAATAACACACCCTTCTCTGATCACCCGGAGACCTGCTTAGATTTACATATTGGCAAGTCTAGGGTTGTAATTATTATTATAAAGTATGGCTTTACTGCTGTTGATGTGGTTTGGCTACATTATATGGGAAACAGCGATGTAACAGGTGGGCAGTCTTGTTGTGCTATGGACAGGGACGCCAGGTCCACTGCCTGGGTTGCGACTCTGGCTCTGCCGCTCAGCTAGTGACCTTGCTAAAGGTGAGCTATTTACCCAAACTTTCTGTCCCTTCATTTTCTCATGTATTGTATAAATTAGAAACAGTAATAGTGCCTACATCACTCGGCTGTTATTAGAATTCAATGATTTAATAAGTATGAAGCACTTGGAACACTGTCTAGCAGAAAATAAGCATTTTATAGCTATTAGTTATTGTTGCTGCTAAATTGTACACTAAATTAAGAAAAACATTTGAAAGAGAATCAAATTCATCATTCCAATCAGTCATATGCTTGATTTAAGTCTTACAGTGAATATTCTGATTTTCCCTAAAATTTTTTTCTGGTATGCACAAGTTGTTTTTCAAAAACCAGTCTCTGTTTTCAGTTAAAAATAATATTAACCAAGATTAGAAGATTTTTCCAAAAGTGTAATGAAGACCAGTGATGGGAGGTCCGCCTGTCCGGGGCATAAGCGAATTCTAGGAAGGAGAGTGAACTCCCAGGGCATTTTCACACTCAGTATATTTACAGCAGTAGGTACATGACGAAGATGGCGGTGACTCACAAATGGAGAAAGGACTCAGAGATAAAGTGACCCACATTTTACAAGGAGATCGTATTAAAAACTCGCAGGCTCAGTCACTCGGATTGGTAGTGATATGTCAACCATGCTGGGAAAAGACGAGAACCCCAAAGAGAATGAAATATCTCTTCTCAGTCCTCTCAAGAACAACTAAAGGCAACAGTGACTAAAGCCTTATTGTACTGGGGCCATTTTTAACACTCTTTTTGAGGTTTATATTCACATAATTTTATTCCACAAATACATCTGGAGCTTAGACCATGTGCTGCTTTGCTTGTAATCATGAAAAACTGAATGTGGGCACCAGAACTGGGAAAGGCAGAACAGGGCCACCAAAACGTGTATGAAACGTGCAGTTAGAATTTGTGTGTGCCTGGGCACACACTGTGCTGGTCAGCTGACTGTGGAGGGAAAAACATCACCATAGGCGGGAACAGCATGTGCAAAGGCATGGAGTCAGGAAACTGTCCAACGTGTTCCAAGAACCACAGGACCGTGGGAGTGTGGGAGCAGGAAATGAGCGGGTACGGAGCTAAGCAAAGACCTCGTCACTGCGGACCTTCTATGCAGGCCGAGAACTTGGAATTATTCCCTGAAGACGACAGACAAACATCAAAACATCTGTCTCACTCAAGTCTACTTGAGCTATCAAAAAGGTTTATTCGTATGTTTGCTTTGCAATCCCCTTCAGTGATTTCAGAGCATTTTTCTCTGAATATCAAATTTTTTAAATTAACTATTTTTCCACAAGAAGGTTGTAGCAGACTTGAGAAGAGGACTGGATGTTATTTTCCCCAAGCCTTCTGTTTCTGTCATCTGGAGTTACAAACGGATCCAACCAGGTTTGGTTGTCAAAGCCAATCAAAGATCTAGCTAAGCTACAAATGCAATTGTCCTCATCTGATGTCTAAAGCACCCTGGTTTGTTGGGCTTCTCACCTTGCTTCAAAATACAAGTGAATGACAGGTTCACAAATCACACACCCCTGCACATGGATCCTTTGGAAATGACTATGATTTCCAGTAAATGTAAACTTATGAGAACAACCACTGTAGCAGACATTAACTGCAATCATATAAATAAAAAACACTTAAAGACACTCCCAAATACTTCATGCAGAACAACAGAAGCTAGAGGTAGGAAAATGCTTAGGCTGACAACGTCTTGACAGCTACATGACAAATCTAGAAGGCATCCTTCACACAGATCCAGAGGGAATGCACTCCCTAGAGCTGTGTGGCACACAGCTTATGTGGTAGCATGTGACAGCTAGGGCCAATGCAGAGATCAGGCTGTTAAAACCTGTGTTGCAGTGGCCTAGAAGATTATTTTGGTTATACTGATATTTAACTTTAGTGAAATTCCTAGTCTCATGTAATTAATTCTCAAGGCCAGCTGCAGTTCAGGGTCTCCTGTGGAAACTCTTCCTGGGAATCCTTGACAAGGGAGCCAAAGGAAGTGACCTTCCAAGCAGGAGTTATTTAAAAAATAAAGACAGTGGTAATCACTTCACTCCTTGCTCCCTCTCCTGCTTACCGGAGAGGAAGTTCTAAAATGAAATTGTACTTTCCGAGACAAACCCAGTAATCAGTAAAGTGGTGGCTAGTAAGTGAAGGAGCGCTGAAACAATGCAATCCGAGTGCTGTAACTGTGATTCAGTAGCTAAGGAAGTACTTTCCAAAATTCAGGGATGCAATATCCAACCCAGCAGTGCTTGCTCGTCATTGTATTGTAATACCCATATTTATGTTTTTCGCGAGAACAAAAAGTTAGATAGCCAAACCTCAGCACAAGGTGTTATTTCACCAATATTGTTATTATTATATCTGCATGTGTTATTACAGAGCCCACAATGAGTGGGGGTTAGTAAGTGGATTGTCGAATACAAAAACCAAAGTGCTCTGTTGTAACGCACACACGCACATGCATGCGCACAAACACACATGCCATATATATATGTATATATATATATGGCATATATATATATATATATATATATATATATAATTGTTCCTTTCAATGGCACGCTTCCTCTCCCAAGCAAAATGCATCAGAGATTAGAGAGAACAGGAAGGAAATGGCTGCCTTTTTCCCTCTCTGGTTTCAGATTACATGAAAAGACTCCATGGGCTGACTCAGAGGATACACAATACACATTGTTAAGAATCTTTAGTCTCATTTATTTAGATTTAATATTAGAACAAAGTTATTACTAAAACACACTTTTCATACACAAATTTACATGCCTGCTTCATTTTTGGCAGTCTTCGATATAAGTTTCTGGGTTGATATCCAATGCACAATAAACAATAGAACCCGTTTCCTACGACATGTATAGTAAGTGTGAAGAACCATTTGGAAGGTAAGAGAGTAAGGAGGGGGTGAGCAACCAGCCATGATTTCACCAGCAAATAAATTGTCAATAGCTCTGAGTGTTAATATCAGATGTTGAAAATGTACTCATCCAGGCTGACTGAAGGAATAATGTACTGATTCCAAAATGAACCAACAGAGTACACAAGTAACTCTTTAAACCATTCCACCTTCCCTCGTGTGTTGTGTGTGTGTGTGTGTTTGCTTTTAAAAAAGTGAAGCTCAATTATATCTGGAGAAATAGGAGAAATAGAAAATCACAGTGAGACAAACTCATATTATGTATGATTATTATTCATAATCAGAATTAACTGCTAAAACCCAGGCCACATTTTTAGGGTTTTTAGTATATTTTAAATGTATATGAGAAATACATCTCTTAATGCATGTTTAAGAGAAAAAAAAAGCTCAACTTTCTGAAACTAGATTTGCTAGTAATTTATCAAGAGCTTCTTTTTGGCCCAACAGGATCCACAAACTAATATTATTCTAGTTGTTCCATAATACCAGCTGCTGAGCAGCAGACAACAGGGAGATCTAGAATATTCTAGGTGGTTAGGGACACCTCAGAGAGATTTAGATGGCAATCTTTTAATCCTGAATACATTGTGAAGCAATTAAAGAACTTTCAACTCCTGAGTCCATTGACTCAAATGTCCATTGAGAATAGTGTCTTATAAATAAACACTGAAAGAGTTCAGCTGTTTTTAGAACACATAACTTCATCCTGGCAGATTTACAAACCAAATCATAAGGGCTTAGTGTATTTTTCTACACGACTAAAGGATTTTCTTCAGATAGGAAGAAACATCTACTCTTCTTTGTCTCTGGAAAGGAAGCAGCTTCTACCTAATGATTTTATAGCCTCATTTAATAATGCATAAGTCTGAATCTCACTTCTAAGTCATAGTTCTGTGATAGGGAGTCTTTTCCTTCCAAAAGTTACCTTATTTCAAAAAATTAATATGATGATTATAATAAGAATGATGACAAGAATGTTTCTTACCTTAGTCAACAATTTCCTGAACTGCTATGTGTACAATTTTTTATAAATCTAAACTTACTTTTAAAAAATCCAAGGGGATTTTTACAAATATATATAGCTAATCTTTTAATAAAGCCATGGGTTTTTCCTTGGAAGGAAAATTGAGTTCCTAATTACTTTGCTTTGATGAATAGGTACCTTCACTTATTAAAAATGCTTCAAGTATCACTAATATGTGGGGGATGGTTAATGATACAAAATTATTTTGCAAGAAGTGGCAAATAAGGTGAGTGGGAGGTCTTCCCCACCTTCCGATCCACTATTGTGAGTATGTGATCTCATCCATGATGTGTATTTGAGCACACTGGACTTACTGAAATAAAAGAAGGCTAATTAAATTGAAAGGTAACCACTTTTGGAGTGAAGGAAATTTTCTCACTGCTCATTATGGCATTTTCAATACGACTTTAAAAGAGTAACATCTAATTTCATTATTCTTAAACTAAATTATATCTGACATACTCACATATACTGACATACTCACATATACAGATAGGTATCTACATGTGTGCACATGTACAAACACACATAACATGTTATATGCATATTTGTGTCTGCATGCATGCACGTTGACGAACGTTGAACTGTGCCGCGCCCCGTGCTCCCCACTCTCCGTGTTCTGGAAAGGGGCTACTGCACGGAACCTCCACTCCCCAGGTGACAGAGAAGGCTCACGGATGCTCCCCTTGTTTACCTGTGCCACGGCCAGACACACATCCTACAAGGTCCCCTTCGGAAGCGATGCAGTTGACCTGGACAAAAGACCTGCTGCCTTGACTTGGCCAAACTTCAGTTAAGCTTCTCTCCTTGCGTCAGGCCCCAGAACCTGACCCCTCCCTCGACACGCAGGCATTTCTTAATGGCCTCTGGGGCTCACCTTACCCAGCCACCCACTTTCCATCCCAGTTCTTATGCATTTATTTGATCCTCCCAGTAAAAGATAAAGCCTTTTTGCCTGACCTTTGAAAAACTTGCAGATTTTATGGAAAATTTTATATATTGTAGCCATCTCCTTCCACATAGTGCAATAATTCTTTCGGATAAAATCTCTTTTTACTGAAATCTGGATTTGCTTTTACTTGACAATGTACACAGCACACTTGCATGTACATTCAGGGATATGGGCTCACACTCTGATTTGGTTAAGAGTAAGGAAATTAACTGTATCCTGTCTTCTTCTCCCTAGAGTAACAAGGTAAGTAGAAGAGCTCGTGACTGAAAAACCCAAAAGACTATAAGAAATTAGAAATGACCTTGGCCAGTGTGGCTCAGTTGGTTGGGCGTCATCCCACAAATCAAGAGGTTGTGAATTTGATTCCCAGTCAGGGCATAGGCCTAGGTTGCGGGTTCAGTCCCCCACTGGGGCATGTACAAAAGGCAACTGATTACTGTTTCTTTCTCACATCAGTGTTTCTTTCCCTCTCTTTCTCTCTCCCTTCTCCTCTCTCTAAAATCAATAAGCATGCCATTGGATGAGGGGAAAAAATTAAAAATGAAACACTTTTATTATCAATATTTTCTCTCCTCTTATATCATTGTAGAAAACAGTTAATAGAGTTAAGACATAAAAGTCACCTTAGCTTTAAACTCACCTTAGACTAAGACCGTGTAAGAAACACACTTTCTCTAAAGACAGTTTTCTTGCAAGAAAAGTAAGACCTTCCAGAATATCACAAATTAAAGCCAAGACCTCTGGTCTATGATGCATCTATTTATTAAGATTCTGTCACTTGCGAATTATTCAGACTCATTATAAAATGCTGCTTTCATCGGAAAAAAATAAGTGCACCTCCCAGAGACACTAAATTCAGTTGCACTGGAGATAAAGGAGGGTGGTCTATGCTTCTGCAATCATGTCAACAGCCTGGATTTTATCTCTACAAAACATCGGGGGGGCACAGCTGGGGTGCAGCCCTCCACGGCAGAAATCCAGACAGTACGTGACGCTAAGAAGAATTAGCGTGTCACCTGAGCAGTGTCGTTTAGTGCCGCACAAGAGCCCCTGGAAGTAATGTGCTAGATTTGCACCTTTTTGTTATGATAGGCCTATTATTTTTATTACCACTTTTTCTAGAGCTAATACAGCTAATGTTCTATATTACATAATTCTCTCTACGAATCTTTTCAACTTTAAGTCACAGAAATCTCTCAAAAACTAACCTTACAACATTCTCTCTGCAACTATAATGTCAAATGAATTTTATGGATGCACATGGACATGGAAGGTTGCTGTAGATTATTATTTTCAGAAGGTACGTGATTGAATGTACTTATAATTAACAGTGTGACTCAGGACCAGACTTTATACAATGACAAATTAGCTAGGATGCTAATGAATGGTAATTAAACGAGCCATGCAAACATTTTAGAACTTCCCAGAGCTGAGGAAGTCCAGCACATTTGTTTTGACTTGTTTTCTTCTCACCATCATTTTCAAATTGTTTTGGCAACCACACTCAAGTATCGAGATACAACGCTGGGTTTTGGAACCCATGAAAGGCTAAAGATATTTACTCTCTACTCAGCTGGTACTTCCTCATAGAAGACTTCCCTGACCGCTCCCATGAGGTTGAAACCCAACTTCTCCTTCACGGCACTGATCACAGACACAAAGTCAGCACACGGTGTGAGACTGATTGTTAAGTGACTGCCTTCCCCACTGGACTGTCAGCTCCGTGAGCTCAGGGGCCCCTGTTATTTAGCAGTGCATTCCCAGGCACACAGCCTAGCACCCTTGAGGAACTGATAGGTGTCTGTTAAATGGATGAATTGGAGTTTACACACACACGCACAAATTACTCTTTGCCAAATTATACATTAGAAGCCTCTTTTATAGTTTGTACTTTCTTATTTGTGAATGTTTGAGAGTAAACAAATAAAATCCCCTTCCTAAGATGGGAGAGAATTGTATTTATTCTGCACTAGTGAGCCAAACAACAACAAGGTCCTTAAAATGTGTCCAGGAGTTTTAGACCCTTAGCCCCAGTATAAATATATCAAACTTAGCTTATAAAACCCCAGGAGTAGATGCTAGGTCTTCTAAGTGTACACTCTTCACTTCCTAAGGTCTAATGACATTGTATTTTGGGTACAGAGACAATGGTGCTGACACATGAGATTGAAGTTGTTTTTCTAAAACTGATTCACCATTCTCTCTCGCCTGCAACCTTCTTCCTGGTGGCAAAGGACAGGCATTGTGTGGCAGCTGGCTGAGACGACAGCGGAGTCTAGGGCTCGCCAGGTTGAATGAGACTGAACCGGTTGCCACTCTAATCAGACCCTCGGTTTTGGCATCATCATTATTTTGTCCTTTGCCAGTTCCAGTCACCAAACATTGCCAGCATGACAGTACCAGAACTGCTTGCCAAAATCCAAATTCTATTTTTAAAGCATGTAATAGGTAAAAACCTAAAAATTAAAAATCAAATAGAGATTTAAAAAATAAATGTAGCATAGAGAAGATAGAGACTGGATTGATACACAACATTCCTTCCACTAGCTATTAGGCACACTTAACCTAACAATACAAGAAAGTCTTCAGGTCGGTAGGCATGTTTTTTAGCAGACGAATACACAGCTGGCTGTTTAGATACATGAACAGACAGTCAGGTAGATCTTGCAGCAGTAATTAGTTATGTGGTCCATTCTGTGCAATTTGCTTATGATAGAGCACTTAACCTATGTTTAGCAGACTGTAGCCTATATTTCCAGAGTAGAACTTTTGTGAGCTATAAACTGAATTTAGTTATCAGAACCTCTATAATGTTGTTTGAGTATTTTCACTGCAGGGCAGTCTTGCAAAATGATAGAAAGGATAAAAGATCATTTTGTTTTCAAATATGCCCAACAAAAAAAGCAATATCGTTAGAATATCAATACTACCAAAAGCAATCTAAAAATTCAATGCAATCCGCATCAAAATCCCAATGATGTTTTTGCAGAAATAGAAAAACCCATTCTATAATGCATAGGGAATCTTAAGAGACTCTGAGTAGCCAAATATATATAAAGAAGAACAAAACTGGAGTACTCAAAAACGTACTACAAAGCTACAGTAATCAAAACAATGTGATACTGGCATAAACTCAGACACATAAACCAAAGGAATATAATAGACATCCCAGAAGTAAACCCCTGTGTATACACGTAAATGATTTTGACAAGAGTGCCAAGACTATTCAATGAGGAAATAACAGTCATTTCAACAAGTGTTGTTGGGAAAACTGGATATGAACATGAAAGGGAATGAATTTGGACCCTTACCCAACAACATATACAAAAGTTAACTCCAGATGGATCAAAGACCTAAATGTAAAACCTAAAAGTATAAAACTCTTAAAAGAACACATATGGCAAAAGCTTCAGGACACTGGATTTGGCAGTGATTCTTGGATATGACACCAATGGCAACAAAATAGGCAACAAAAGAAAAACTAGACATATTAGACTTTACAAAAACTTTACA